>JAOUQZ010000030.1:7703086-7724293 GCA_028564935.1 Neosilurus hyrtlii
TCTCTCTCTCTCTCTCTCTCTATATATATATATATATATATATATATATATATATATATATATATATATATATATACTTTTATTTTAGTTTAATATTTTATTTATTTTATTCTTTACTTAATATTATTATTTTTTTATATTTTATCTAAATGTTATGCAATGTGCAATATTTGTAGCTTATGTTAAATGTTTGTTTTTGTGCAATAATGAGGGGGCTCTGAGTTCAATAATTTCAATGCTGGTAATGATGTTACATTGTTACCTGTATATGACAGTAAAACTTGAAACTATGATTCTAGCCTATGATTCTCCCCGTGATTATACTGGATTTGTATTGTTGGGTGAAACCTGCAGGAGCGGTGATGGTTTTGGTGCTTTTTTCTCATATGGAGGTGGAGATGGCAAGGAGCACTTCTATTGCTGGTTCATGACAGCAAGCTTGACTAAAGTTCGCAAAATCGTACATCAAGTCTCCCAAAAGCATGTGTGAAAATGTGTTATGGTCTGATGAGAACAAGGTTAAACTTATTATTGTAAATCCTGATCAGAGGCTGTCTTTCTCTGTCAGGGTAGAAAGAATTATGAACAGTTCCAAATACCTGTCAATTTCAGCACAAAACCTTTAGGTCTCAGTAACAAAGCTGAAGATCAAAAAACATTTCACCTTTTACCATGATAACAACCCAAAGCATACCTCTAAATCAACAAAGGAATGACTTAATCAGAAGATTAAAGTTTCTGGAAGCCCAGACCTGAATCCAATTGAAAATCTGTGTGGTGACATTAAGAGGGCTGTGCCCAGGAAATGCCCTCATAATGTAACAGATTGGAGCACTTTTTCAAGGATGAATAGGCAACGATTGTTAAGACTAGATGTGCCATACTGATAGACTCTGACCCTTACAAAATTAATGCTGGCATAAAATCAATAGATGGTTCTATAAAGTATTAGTTTAAGGGTATGCATTCTGGGTTACCAGGTTATTTGCACACACACACACACACACACATACACACACACACAAGCATATGAACAAAAATTTTAAAAAGATGTTTGTCTCTTAGTTGTATTGTTTTTACATCATTCTGTCACAGGAATATAAAAAGGAGTGCAGTGAATCATTTCATTACAATTTAATATCACATTTTAGTAGCTCTCAATGATAAATGACTGGCCATTTCAGTCATTTATTTGACATTTATTTTCTTTCTCACATTTATTTCTTTTGCACTCTCATTGTTAAAAAACTTGTTATTATGTTAAAAGCTCCATCCTGATGGTCTTAATTGGTTTTGTTTTCAAATTACCCGTGCCACATTAATGACTGTCATTATGCTGAAATTGTACTCCATTACCCAGTATCAAAGTTAATGAGCAGCACCATAGGAGCAGCATGGGTAATGCAGTCTAGCTGCTCAGTGTGAACTCTGTTCTGCACCTCACTGCCTTCAGCAGATGTGCTATGAGTCCAGTGATTTAATTAAAAATCATAACTGCCTTCTGTTGGTCGACACTCCAGTAACTTTGGATTAAGCAGAAATGCACTGCTGGTTCACATATACAATCACATGGAAGTGGGCACAGGGAAGTCAGGGGTTAATTTTTTTTAATTTGGCCACAACAAAATAAATGGGCCATATAATAATAATGTCATAGTGATGTGAAGCAGTTTCAGGGGAAAATATTTTAATCTTCATTATAAAACAACATCAAACTGCCCTTAATCTCATTATTTATGAATTTTACTCAAACCATTCTTGTCTTAGTAAAGGTAAATGTGCCAGATCAAGCATCCATTTGACTGGCTAAAACCTAACACAAGAAACAATTTTCAAATTTTGAACAATACATTTTTTCATTTTGAGTTCAGTGATGTTCACCCAGTTCAGGTCTTGAAGACAACAGGCAGCAGGTAGGAAGACTCATTAGGTTTATTCATGATCTCTATTTTACTTTACTCTTTTCAGCAGTGTTACTTTTCTGTCATCTCGCTCATATTTTATTGCACCATGCCACACACAAACTGACTTTCAGTGTTGTGCTGGTCTGAAGATGACCTCTCTCTTTGTTTGGTCTGAATTAACTCTCTTTCACCAGGCACTCACGTACACCCTGCTCTGCCCTCACATATCCGACTGTCCATCTCAGGCGAGGATGTCATCCCTGTCCATCCACCTGTTTATGCCCCAAGTGGAAGCCCAGAAACCATACTTCCACTGGCCCAATTGCACACTTTTTTGGATTGACTGTAAGCCTGGCACATCACAGAGAGCTCAGGACTGCTTTTAGATGTTGCACATGTCAGTCCCCATCATTATTATAAATAATTATGCCATCCAGTTAATGCAGTCTGAGGACACAGTCCATGAGCTGCTGGAACATTACTGGAATCCCAATTAAGCCAAAAGGAAGTGTGACGAAACAGTAAGCCAAACAGTGTGAAGAAGGACACTTCCTCCTTGGATATCAGTGGGATAGTCAAGGGAATCCAGGGTCACATAAAAACAGTGGCTTTTCACTGTTAAAGTTGAAAGTGGTGTTTTATGGGTACTTTTAAATGAAACTTCCTTTTGAGGAACTACCAAGCATCTGTTTTTTAAACTATAGACTCTGATGTACTTGTCCTCTTGCAGAGATGTGGGAAAAACACATCTGTGTATTCATTATGTGTGAACAACTGTGAAACCTTTGACAGTGAGAGGTGGTCTCCACAGGGGTCTTAATTTAGTTTATTACAAATTCTCTGTATGACCTGAAAGGGTCCTTGCCATTTGGTGAGTAATTTGAAGCTCAACATGGGTAATAATATGAGCAATTTATCTGCCAGTGCAAATTCCCTCAACTACACACCACTTTTATACAGCTGGGCTTGATATTCATGCACCTGTAACAAATTATCCTGTATTAGGTGACTGACTGTGTGGAGTTTTGCTCCCAGGTCAAAAATGCACTGAATTTCATTTTTGCTCTGTGAAGATCCCTCCTCCTAATTTTTCTTATTAACTCCTAGCATGCCATGCAGCTTTTGGTTGCTTATACTAATTCACTTATACTAATTAATTTAGGCTTTATGCTAACTCAAAAACCCCATGGAGGCTTGCGGTACCTCACACACAGCAAATACCAGGGGTTCTGACTATTATCCCAAGTAAGTGCCCTTTTGTGGATTGTTTTATTAAACCTTTTGACCAGCTTCAACCATCTGTCTGAAGATGGTGCATGCTTGCATAGTGTACGTAACAATGGCATTGCTTCTTAATATAACGTTCATAATCCAATATGCTTAACACAAAGCTATACTCCTGTGCAGACCTATCTAATGGCCTGACAAGATCCATTACAATTATATTAAACAGGATCTATATGAGTGTAAGCATGCACAGTGGCAGTTGAATTAACCAGCTGGCATTTCCGGCATGTCCCAGACCACCAGCGACCGTTGCCATGAATTACCGGCCAAATGAATCAGGGCATGATACGGTTCAGTGGTTTTTTTCGTGCCACAAGTCACCAACTATGGGATTATAATGAGCCATGTGGTAAAGCTTTTCCCTGAAGCTATTCGGGTACAGCAATTTGGGTCATCATTGCATAAGTGTGAGTGTCCTGTGTCACTTGATTCACTTACTAATATACTTAATTGCTGAACCATTATAAAATTCTTAAGGTCATGGGGAGGCTGAAGCCTACCTCAGCTGACACTGGGCAAAGGCAGGTTACACCCTGGAGAGCTGCCAGACTATTGCAGGGCAAAGATTCACACTCACATACACACTTAGCAGCAATTTAAAACAACCAATTAGCCTAGTGTGCAAGTCTTTGGATTGTGTGAGGAAACAAATTTATCCGGAGGAAATCCACGGAAGCATGGGGAGATTATGCAAACTTCACATAGAAACATGTGAGCCCAGTACTCGAACCTAGGACCTTCTTATTGTAAGGCGGACATATTAGGCACTATGTCACCACACTGCCCTTACTTGAACCCAGGACCTTCTTGCTGTGAGGCGGACATGTTAAGCACTATGTCACCATACCGCCGTCACGCGATCTCGCCCTCACAATCTAATAATAATAGCAGAATAGGGACAAGTGAGTGCTTTGGTAAGCTGGAGGATTGGACTTCTGATTACTCTCATGTGGCCAAATGTGTGTTTCAGGATCCTGTCCCATGTCAGCTCCAGTGGGAAATCGCTGAGGCTACTCTTGGCATCCCCTTTCCCTGGCAGAACCCATTTACCACGATTCATGCACACCCCTGTGAACACACCTCACCTTCACCAGTCATGCACCCAGTGCCTCCCAATGAACCAGGTTTTGATGGAACATGGTTTGATTACAACAAGAATCCACAAATGCACTGGGTGTACTCCCTTGAATACTTACAAATACCTCGTACATCCCTGCCCAATAGGCCCCTGCCACAGCAGGGATACAGATTACTCCATCATGTGACACTGGTCCTGGAAGTGCCCAAGCTTCCAATAGCACCATATACCAGCTCAGGCTTCTCTATGGCCCCACTGCTAATGTCCAGCTTCCAATATAAAAAAAATGCTTTTTGTTAGGGTTTTACAAAGCAAGAAGGATGCACATGCAGACAGAAGTGGTGGAGAGCACAATGTTTAATAGATAGGCAAACAATCCAAACTGGCTGGCAAACTCATGGTCAAAAAACGCAATGGTCAGCGATATACAAGAAGTCAAAAACAGAGTATAAGGCAGAGGTATCCAAAAATCACAAAAGACTAGCAAGAATGGTCAAGGAACAGGCAAGGTGAAAAAACTACTAGGCAACAGATTTACAAATGCTGGAAAGGCACAGGAGAAAACTGGCACAATCTGGCAATGCTAGTGGGGAAATGCTGGGCTTATATAGATAGAAAAACCTACCCTGCTGAAGTACTAACAGATTTTTTTCTGAGCATTATCTTATTTTCTTACATTATCATACTTCAGATTATGATGGTGGCAACTGTGTGAATGGTTTTGGCCATGTTGCTCTGCGATGATCTGCCAAGCTATTCAGGGTGTACCCTTCCTTAGTCTAGAGTTCACTGGGATGGGCTTAATAGGGTCTTCCTGTGATCTTATTAAAGGGTACAGTGGTTCAAAATATTTGAGATGAGAAATGAGCAGTAACAGTCTTGGTTTAATGCTCTGGTAAAATACTTGAACACCTGTTTACAGTGAGATGACTGAGATTCATGTTCGGCACAATAGAAATCAACTCTACTGATAAAATGTAAAACAGAAGACAGAATTTAGCTGGACTGCATATTTATTTATTAATTTAGCTGAATTTATTGATGTTTTTCAGCTGAAAAACAGTTTCTAAATTAGTAATACTAACATACTGTTGTAGACAAACATTTGTTTACCATTTTATTCAAATTCTTAGGAAGCTGGTAAATAACTATATCAATCATCTCAGGCTATGTTTTGGAAGCTTAAATTGGATTTTTCAGGAAGGTGGCCATCTTTTTTTTAACTGCCTTATTGTTGTGAATTTTCCTCAAAATAATTTGTTTAATTTAAAAATAAAATGTTGCATAAGTAGAATAATTCCAGAAACTGTTTCCATTCCAGAAACTAGCTGTGTGTTGGACAGCTGGTAGCTGGTCAGCTGGAAGCTGGAGTTTTCAGCTCATTATGTCATTCTTTGTTGCTCTTTCAGTGTGTAGAGATGAATGGAGTGAGAAGAAGAGAAGCTAAGTTTAGCTTTGCGTCATTCTCGGGGTTGTAATGACAGGATGAAAGAATTATGTAATTAAGGTCTAGTATGAATGTGGGACATTTAGGCAAAATCTTAACACATTAACCCTATAAAATATTATAAATTAATTATATTAAATATAATAAATGAATTACCATTTTTCAAAAACATTTTATCATCATTTGCCACTGGTTGGAGAGTTGTTTGAATATAATGCCAAATATGAGTTTAACATTTCTTTAAGTCATGATTATGACCATTTCAAAACTTCTGAACAAAGACATTTTAAAAACTGTATAATAGTATATCTTTACAGTTCACTAGTTCACAGACTTTTAACATGGTTTTATTCAATATTTTCTGATGTAAATAATGTGAAATTTGCTTTACATGGGCTTTAATAATGTTGATGCCATCTCAGTTTTAACATTAATATGTGAATATCACTACTGTTACTGTAACTTTTTTCTCCCCATGTGCTAATCTGATGTCTTTCTGCTACTGCTTCTGATGTCTTTCTTACTATAAACTTTTTCACATCATGTCCTCCGTGTGCAGCTGAACTCAACTGGATAACTGAGTACGAAGCTGCTACACTCTGATTTGTATGGCAAACAGGGTTGCAGTATAAAAAGTGTGAAAGTGTTATGTTCAGTTGGATGAATGTTTAAAATACCTTGAAGAAAAAAAGAACTTTATCCCTTGGGAAAGAGAAAAAAGAACATATAAAGAGAGCAAGGAAATGGGTGAGATCGAGAAACACTGGAAACTTGCTCTGCACAACCTTAATTAACTTCAAGGTTGGAGGTGTGAAATTTAATAAAGGGACTTAAAAGATGTTAATATCCTGCAAATGTGCTGGCATGAATAAATTAAATTAAGTTAAGGTATTCTGATGAGAATATGAAGCCCTTTCTTATTTTTTGGCTTTCTTGTATCAGAAGCTATAGAATAGTAGACAAGTTCAAGAACAGACATTTAAGTAATCACAAATGTGTCATGTTAAGTCTATGTGTGATAGACATGTCTATGTATGATTAGCCTTGATTACAACACATAATCGCCATGGCCTTGTGTGTTGAGTTCAGTGCGCATGCGTTAACCAGCGTGCAGCCTGTTTCAGTTGCTCCTGCCATTCCTGTACCTTTTTCTTACTTACTTTAACTTTTCTTCTTGTTTTTATTGTTTATAAGTAACTCCCTGTAAATGTGGGTTGAGAGAGTTTTTGTACTTTTTATTGCTGTGGAACTTTTACTTTCATGGAGAGTTGGGACTGTAGCGCAGCAACTACACATAGTGTGCTTTGTTTATTCAGACTCATAGGCCTTACCGGCTGAAATCTGGAGAAAAACACATCATGGGTGCAGAGGTGGAGGACAGAAGAGGAAAAGGAAATATGCAGCGAGAGAGCAGAGGCTTACAGAGAGGAAAAGGTACAAGCAAGGACTGATAGGAGATGGTCAGAGGAGGCCTTGGAGGAAATACAGGGCTGTTTTGAGATGACAGACTGGCTGGCACATTGATGTATTTCACACAACATAGATTTCTGCACAGACTCCATAGTTACCCAAATAACAAGCCATGGGTGACTAAAAACATCAAAGCCCTCCTTAGCAACAAGAAGAGGGCCTTCAGGGCTGGCAACAGAGAGGAGATGAAAATGACCTGTTCCTTAGAAACCCGTTCCTTAGAGTTTACTAAGAGTCAAGATCAGAGAGGCTAAGGACAACTATAGGAGAAAGCTGGAGTGGAATCTTCAGCACATGAGAGAGGTTTGGAGTAGTATGAAAACTATCGCTGGTTTCAGGCCATCAAACAGCAGAGGAACTGAGGGTGATAAGGACAGGGCAAATGAGCTGAATATTTTTTTTTTAACAAATTCAACACTGTTCAGCCCCCTTCTAACTTGTCAGGAGCAAGCCTGAAACCCCCAGCCATGCCACTCTCTCTCCCTCTCCTTACTGCACCTCTGCCTTCTGTGATAGACCTGACATTTCTCCCCCACTTGTCAACTTCACCTATAATCAGGTTCAGAGATAGCTGGACCAGATGGGGTGAGCCCCCATGTCCTTAAAGCCAGTGCCCCCCAGCTTTGTGGAGTCTTATGTCACATTTTCACAATGAGCCTGAGTCTATAGAAGGTTCCAGAACTGTGGACAACGTCAAGCCTCGTTCCTGTACCAAAGACCCCACATCCCACTGGCACCCAGGATTACAGACCTGAGGATTACCGATCCATGCTGAGACCCCCTTCAGTCTGCTTACCAGCCACGACTTGGAGCAAGGATGCCATTACCTACCTGCTTAACCGTGTCTACACCCACCTGGACCAGCTGGCGAGCACTGTGAGGGTCATGTTTTTTACTTTTTCCAGTGCATTCAATACCATCAATCAACCCTCCTGGTTGAGAAGCTAACAGCAATGCAGGTTGATGTCTCTCTTGCTCGTTTAACACCTGCTAAACACTGCTTAGGAGGTTTTATGAGTCTGTTGTGGCCAGCGCTATCCTCTATGCTTTTGAATGCTGGGGCAGCAGGCTGAGGGTTGCACATGCAAACAGACTGAACAAACTGATCCCAACACCACTAAGGTTGTGGGGATGGAGCTGGACTCTCTGATGGTAGTGTCGGAGAGGTGAATGTTGTTCAAAATAAAGACCACACTGTATACCTCCCACCCACTTCACAACCTGCTGATCAGTCACAGGAACACATTCAGTGAGAGACTGATACCACCTAAATGCTGTACTGAATGACACAGGAAATCATTTCTACCTGTGGTCATTAAACTGCACAACTCTTCCAAATAGTAACAACACTTTCATGCATTTTGCACTACATTACATTTACATTCTACTGTTTATCATATTGATAATACTGTACATTTTACTCAATGACAGGATTCATTCTGTATCTGTGTATATATATATATAAATAAATAAATAAATAAATAAATAAACAAACAAACAAACAAACAAACAAACAAACAAACAAATATATATATATATATATAGAGAGAGAGAGAGAGAGAGAAAGACAGAGAGAGAGAGATAGTTACGGTAACAACCCAGAAGTAACGTAGGAACCCAACATCACACCTGGAGGGAAAAGGTAGTTAAATATTTTCATTGAGTGTGGAGGTGGGAAGGAAAAGGGAACCAGGTCGCAGGGTTGAGGTAGGAATCCGCTGGAGGCTTGGGGTTTGTGGAGGAGGCTGGTGAGCAATTCCAGAAGAGAGCACGCCCACGTAACACAGATCGGGTGGATGCGCTGGGGCTCGTGGAGGCACTGGAAGGATGGAAAGACAGCAGGAATTAGCCACAGGTAGGACAACCACCACTACTAATCTGAAACAAAAAGCAGTTCACAAGAGAAAGGGTCGAGATACGTGAGCAGCGAGAATACTCTGGCGCCGGAGAAGCCTCACAGCAGGGGTTAAATGCTGGTGGTGATTGCAGGAAATCCGGAGCAGGTGTGGGTGGAGCCCATGCTGGCAGGAGCCACCCCATCTCTGAAAAAACAAAACGACTCCACACAAGAAAACAATAGAAAACTAAACCAAATATATGTTTAATTTTTGACCAACATCACTTAATATTTTGTAGTGTATAGTAACATCTGTTTGAATACCAAATGGGAATCATTCATTTATGGATTCATTTATTTGCCAAACAGCGTCAAAACTGCCTTTGCCGAACCTGGGACTCAAACCTAGGACCTTCTTGCTGAGAAGTGGATGTGCTAACAACTACGCCAGCATGCCATCATAATATGCACATTAAAATGAAATCTAATTATAGCACTTAAAGCTATATTCTTAAATGCATGCAGGTCAAAAGAGTGTGCAGCTGTGTGGTTTTCATCCTCTGCCAATCCTTCTCTAGACATAATTCTGTACTGTGTGCATGTTGAACATAGTTACACTTTTCAGGTGTAAAAATGCCAAAATCATGTCTTTTATGTAAACGTACTCTAAGTTTATTCTGCTACAGATTTAAGTTCTGCTCCACAGGGCTCTGAGGGCTGTAGTAAATCAAGCGTCAGGATGTGGAGAAAACGCGTATTTTAAACACGCCCATTCACAAGTGAAAAGCCCATGATCTTCCAGTATCAGTTGATTTTGGCAATGGTTTCCCCACAGAACCACCCCCGTGTCTGTGAACAATAACATAAACATCAAGACGTTTTTAAGTACGAGGGGTATGGTCAAAGCACTCAGCAGAGAATTCAAAGTCAAAAGTACTTAGTTGTATGTTTGATAAAAATGACTTAAGCCTAGCTCATATGTAAGCAATCATAGCTGAATGTACAAGCGAATTTTAGTTAGAGGGTAATTGAATATATTTGCGGAGGTAGTCAAATTGGAGGTAATTGGTCCGATTTCACAGTCTTGAAGAAAGTTTTGGACATGTTCAAAATTTGGTGTGAATTCGGAGTGGCTCAAATACGAACGAAGAGCTTTGGAAGCAGTTTGGCCCTTTGTGCTTGTTTTTGAAAGGCTCAAGCGACTGTTTTTTGCACGTCACGCGAATTGGCCCCTTTTAACAAAGAAAAACTCTTGAAATGATGACACTTCAACCAAGTCCGCTCCTCCTTTTTTTTTTTTTTTAAACAAAGAAAAACCCGCGAAATGATGCACAGGTCACACTAATCTGCACCTTTTATAAAGAGGTGGCCGGCGGGAGTCCTGTGTGTCTCCATTTATACTTTCGTTTTAAAAAAAAAACATTTCATAAAAAATCTGCATATTTCCTACATGCAATGTACCATCTTACACATTCTAAATATAAATGTTTTTTCCAGTGTCAGTGTACTTACTGCTCAAGCTGCATTTCACAGTAGGCAGAGGAACATGCATCTCAGATTTGTTCCATTTGAACTAGGATCTTATTCTTTGGGATGTATTAGAGGGGACATATGGGAAATATATATATAGGCTATGTAGTAATCTATTGCTGTGTTTTTTTATTTACTTTTCCTGGAATAACTAGTTCAACTTGGATTTCCCACATCCTCTTCTCTGATATAATACAAGATTTTCCTTTAGCACGAGTCGGAAAGTGGATCTAGTCTGTAATGTGTGTCCAAATAAATAATAAATCCCCAGGTTTAATAATTAAAAACCTGTAACGGGTAATTATGCTCTGATCCGACATGGAATGAATGCAACGTGAGGAAGGTGCATGTACAGGCTGAGATAGCGGCTGTCCCACATGCCAAAGCTGAGCAGCTCATGCAATCAAATGGAGGATACTTGAGACAATCAAATGGAGGTTACATGAAAATATACAGAAAAAAAAGTGTAAAAGTCATTAAGAAAGAAAGCACTTGGATTTGTTTTATTTACATTTTAAGGACAGGTTCACTACAATACATGACACACAGCCAGTGCAGGGTCACTGATCCTCAATGATAATCTATATTGACGGTTTTTGACGAGACCATTGATAGTTATGTAAAAAAAATATCTTGATTTATTTTCTCACGATATTTGAGGAAGCAAACTTGCTACCCTCTCTGATGTACCTACAAATAGGGCAAATTATATTTGTCAGTAATTTATTCAACAAGAAAAATCTTCATATAAGAAGCTAAGAAGGACTATTGTCCCTTTGTGTAAGCATTTTGCATGATTGTTCTCTATTCTCTGACATCAACAATCTCAACTTTTTGACCACTCTTTCATGCAATATTCTTTCAGTTGCAAGGCGGTTGAGGATTTTCTTGCATGTTTGCCCACATCCAGTTCAACTTTAACTTTCAGAGAGATTACCTTTTTCCTGGCATGCGTCATATACAGAACAAATTTGATAATCAGACGATTATCCAAAACACATGGTAAATAAACAGGCAGAGTTCAAACTGACAAACAGGCTTTGAGAATAAGCAGGATAACAAAAGTCAAGGAACAAAAACGTGTTGCACATGGAAAATCTAACACAGTGCTAATGGCTCAGTAACTCAGAGAAAAACACTTCAAGGGAGCAATACTTTACAAACATGAGTCCCAGACATAGTTGCTTATGACCTGACTCACACGTAAGCGATCTTGACCGAAAGTACAATTGAATTTTATTTAGAAGGGAATTTAATAAATTCAAACTAGAATTTTCATATTTTTTGAAGTAGTCAGTTGATTTCGCGGTAAGTGATCTATATTCGCAGTGTTTGTGAAAAATTTCGGACCTGTGCAAAATTTTGTAATGAAATTAGAATTAATAGATATTGTTATTATATTTTTAAAGAGACTGCATTTCGAGCATAATGGTGGTATTTTCACATTTAAACGGCATCACACTTTTTTGTGACTATATCGCTTACATGTGAGTCAGCCTTAAGTAAAGCAGATGATTAGTGTGAATAGTAAACAGGTGTGTAGCTCTATAAATCATGTGGTGTGCTCTATAAATCAGGAGAGTGGGAAAGGTGCAGGGGGTGCTGGGACTTGTAGAGCAAAATAACTTGTGTACAAGCAAACAGCAGATGGCATGTCAAATGTAAGGGCATACTTACTTTTTCCATTGGAGTGACAGTTATGTTTTTAATTGCTTTTTGCGTTGATCATACGAAGTGCTGCAAAGAACTCTGTGAAACAGCATACCCTCAATTCTTGTCCAATGAAGACTGATATGTTCTCTGTGTCAACCAGCAGCTGACCTTGCTGTTTACAATGTGTGTTTGGATAAATTATTAGACCCTTCACATGAGGAGGTCAGAGATGCTATGTTACCAGAGTAAACCAAATTTGTTTTGAAGCACAGATCAGAAAGGACTGCAGGAAAGCACAACAGTGGCCTTGTGTGGTATTTGAGTGTGTTTGAGTACAGTGAATTATACTGCAGAAGGTGCAAATTCCTGTGTGAGCAGGCTAACTACAGTATGTTTAACATCCCACCCATCACCCCCACCCCTGGAATACTTTCAATTACATTTCAGCAGTAAATGGAAGCTTTAGATTTGGGCAGAAAATTTGTTTAGATAAGCCTCGACCCTCTACTGTCTCTGAACTAGCACTGAGACACATTACCTCAATCAATAGTCCAATCAGATGGGGGTGGATCTATATATACAGACAATCTATTGCATTCTGAGATGTGGTTGATGAGCTGAGTGTGATTAAGACATGGTTGGATCAGACAACTGCTTACACACATTGAATAATGGGTTGGGGGCAGCTCCAGATAATCTTCCTAGAGAAGGACTGGGAAGAGTGGTAGTAATAAAATGAATAAATAAATAAAATAAACAAACAAAAAGAAATAAGAGAGAAAAAGGATGGAGGAAGGAGAGGTAAATTCTCTATTTTTTTTATACACTTGAATGCATTTTTACATAGTTACCATTACAAAAGTAAAGCTTTGGTAGGGACAGGATTTCCTTAGTTGCACACCATGGCGATTTTTTTTGGCAAAAAAATTATCATTTTATATCATCATTTTGATAAGGATGGCTTTCTTGTCTGATCTGAAGATCTCTTAAGATCAGGTTGAATGTTGAACTACCAGCACTGCCATCCAACCTCTGGTGATCTCTTGAGGAAGATATTAACTATGTATGTACACAAAACTACAAAACTTTTTTTATTTTTCAATTTTCCTAAACTAGTAGTATAAATTACATTGTCTTCCCTACATCATGCAATTTTAATGCTTCTTTATTTTGCTCTGGAAATTAATTTTGAGCTGCTGTTACACACTTATCTTCATTAGTGCTGTGGTTCACAAAATGATGCGCTTTGTGTTCTGTTCCATATTGGCAAATACCTGAATGCTATCATTGACTAACATATACACTAACATAAAAAAGTAGATAAAATGTTTGTATTATTATGGCTCATTTGAACATAATTCTTGCATACTTTTTCAAAATTTAGTTCCAAAATCTGGGTGGTGCATTGTAGGCTATGTTTGTAACACATATTTGGGCACAGTTTGAAGTACACTTTGCACATTTGGTACATTTAAATTTTGTATTAATGTATTCATTAGCATGGTCTATTGATTGAACCCTGTGGTTGAGCCTCAGGGTTACTGATCAGAAGGTTGGGAGTTCAAGCCCTGGTGACACCAAGCTAACAAAACGTAAGTTGATCTTGAAGGTAATTTATGGTCTCAAATTAAACATTGTTTACAATTAATCGCAATCAGTCAATCTCTTTGTGTGAGCTATGATTGCTGTCAGAAACATCCAATTTCAAACCTAACATGGAGGCAATATTTAACTATGGGAATATACAAAATGTCTCACTGCATTATATTTATTCATTTTCTAAACCACTTAATCCTAATTAGGGTCATGGGGAGGCTGGCGCACATCTCAGCCGACTCTAGGCGAGGGCAGAGTACACCCTGAACAGCTATGCAGCCTACTCTTGAAAGCAATGGTTCTTTAACATGCCTTTCACCAGAGACAGTGAGCGACATGGCCGGCCTTTGATAACCCAGTTGATGGTAGGGCTTGAACCCCTGACCTTGGGATCAGTAATCCAGCACCCTACCACCGGGCCACCACTGCCCCACTGCATTACAGTCTTCATTAAATCATGTCTGTCTCACTGCATTAAAAACAGTCTTAGTGTTTGTTAAGTGTTTCTTTTCTCATAACAGCCATATCAACATATGGTGCAGAAATAACTTAACAAACCATACACTGATATCTTTCTTTCTGATAGGGGAATTGTAAGTGGGCCAACACTGCAAGACTTGTGGTGGGATACTGAATGTGATGGTATCATAAAGCTGTTTGGGATTAGTGGCACATGTCTGATTACTTTCAGAAATGCTCAAGGAAAGACAGCAGGAGCCTTACAATACAGCCAGTTCAGTGAATCATACAGTACATGGGTGCTATACACAGGAAACTAATCTTAGAAATGGTCTCTTTAAAATTTATGATGGTTTTGTCACAAAAAAAAACATAAGATATTATTCACCTTTACAGTATACTCAGTGTTTTCTCTGTATTTGTCATATTATTTATTAAGTCTAATAAATACTAAAATAATCTTGATTACATTATCCTCTTACATGTGTAGGAGGTGGTTAAACCATGTTTAAGTATATAGTTTGTATTGAGACTGTATGTTTTTTGTTTATTTGTTTTTTTTTTTTTTTTTACTATGTATGTTACACGTACACATGCATGTTGCTGTTTATGATTATTATGCAGCAGGTTGTTGGCATGTGTTTTTGTCTGTGACTCTGATACTGCTGCATGGTGTTGTGGCAGGCAGCCAGATGCACATAAGCTGATATGCACACATGATGAGCTGCGCAGGGAAGATGACAAAAAAGCGAGGGCAATGGGGACATGTCTCCATGGTAACAGAAGACAAGATGATGAGCATCTCCTCTTCTTCCCCACCACATGCCAAATCCGTCTGACTCTCTGTCCCTTCTCATTAACCTCTGAGCTCTATCTTTCTCTCTTTCTCTCTCTCTCTATGTCTATCTCTCTTGCTCGTGCGCTCACTCTCTCTCATTATCACAGCCCAACCGTTCACGTATGCCACACCTATGATCCGGTGCCAACTCCCTTTCTTAGGCCCGATGAGTACATTTCTATCAGTGCTTTATTAATAATAATGGAGAATTCATATTAAAAATAAGGAATGTTTGACCTATGTCAACTGGTGCAACACAACAGCCCCCCCACACACACACATGCACACACATACACACAATATCCATGCTGCATCACCTGCGTGTGTTTGCGCGGAGGTTAAACACTTATTTTCAGTGTGTTATTACTGGATCATTTCTAAAGAACAGTGATTTAAAAAAAAGTTAGCCAAGTGTTTCTCATTTTGTCAATTTGACTATTGAAACATTAATGACCATTTGCAAAATTATCAATTTATCTGGTTTTACTATTTATAGGTATATGTTTATATATAGGTAGAAGTTTATTCCAATTACTAATAACAAAAATCCCCTCAAATTCTACATTAAAATATTGTCACATAGAGCATTTAATTGCAGAAAATTATAAAAGGTCAACATAAATAAATAAATATATATATAAATAAAATAATACAGTGTTTTCAGACTGTAAATAATGCATAGAAATCAATCTCATATTCACTTTTAAACAACACAGTACTAATATTTGAACTTTGGATGAGTTCAGAAATCAATATTTGGTGAAATACCTCTGACATTTGTAGCTTTTATGAGTCTTGGTATGCTCTCCGCCAGTCTCTGACATTACACTTGGGTGGATTTATCTCACTTCTGGTGCAAAAAACTAAATCAACTTAGCATTGTTTGCTAGCTTTTGACCATCCAGCTTCCTCTTGATCACAGTTTGCAGTTTTTTCAGCATTTTAGATTGGTCTGGCTATGACAGGGTCTTGATCTTGCAGTCTTCAATCCACACCTAGATTTACTTGGTTTTGTGGCATCGTGCATTGCAATCCTCAGAGTAAAAGAACATTGTCAGGGCAGAATGAAGCTGTTTTTCTTTCAGGATAATCTTGTACATGGCTTGAGTCAGGTGTCCATTACAAACAGAAATTTGCCGTATTCCAGCCTTGCTGAAGCAGCCCAGATCATCACCCATCCTCCATCAAATTTCACATGTCTGTTGGGCCTTTTTACAACTTGCTCATCAGGCCAGAGCTTTTCCTCGGTTTCTAAAGCGTGATACAACTAAGAGTTCATCTCCTGGATGGGACTCTAGTATATTGCAGGTTACCTTCCAAGTAACTGGTACACATTTATACTGCTGGGTGAACAGATGCACACTTGTGGTTAAGACCTTGCCCAGGGGTCTTAGCATGGTGGGGGTTTAACAGGGATTCAAACTCACAACCTTTCAATCACAATCCGAGCTCTTGGCACTGGCCCCATGTCAAATTTCACAAAGGGTGTAAGACATAGTGATTTGTAGGGCTCTTCAGGTCTCCATCTAAGCACTAGATGATGACCTGGTGATTGGACTCATTCTGGTTAATAAGTGACATTAGAGAGAGTTGATGATCATCCTCGTCAGTAGAGAGTAGTTTTCACCCTCTATCCTTCTGTAACTTTGTTG
Organism: Neosilurus hyrtlii; assembly: GCA_028564935.1. NCBI lineage: Eukaryota > Metazoa > Chordata > Actinopteri > Siluriformes > Plotosidae > Neosilurus > Neosilurus hyrtlii. The sequence continues at coordinate 7,719,838 of JAOUQZ010000030.1, forward strand.
TCCCCAAATCTATAATTTGACCATGTTCTTATGCACTGCCATTTTTTTAATTTAAAGGATAGAGTCAGCCTGATGCTCACTGTATCCCTCTGCCACTAAAACCAGCATTAAACCCTTTCATTAATTAAAACACTTCTTTTTAAATAATGAATAGGTATTTTTATAATTTAATTACAATTTAATTTATAAAAGTACTAATAACACATAAAATTGGCCCTACTGAAAAAGAGTAGCAATGCTGCCAGCAGTGATTTTTAAAGTTTTTACTCTTCAGATCAGTACCTCAATTTTCAAATAAAAATGCGGGGTGCTTATGACACTGGAATGATCTGGCTGGATTACACCGAGATACTAATAAAAAATAAAATAAAACAAAATAAAGTGATCTCTTTTCTTCCATGGATATTGATGTAAGGGTTAAATTATTATTTAGAGAAAAGACAATCAAAAACTAAAGTTTGTAAAAGCATTTTCCAATGTCAAATGATTTGACATTTGACAATATTTTATACAGATAAGAACAGTCTCTAATAAATATAAGTCATTTGTATCAAAAACACCTTTCAAGTTTAACTTCAAAAGGCAGGCACACATCAAATTATTGGCCAGACAGTCTCTTAGAGACAGAACAGACTTGTAGTTAGTAAAGGAGCCTGGATCAGACACTGAGCAACAGTGGCAGACTAGGCTAAGAATCGAGGTCAGAAAAAAGTCCAAGGTCACGAACAGTTAAATGAACAAACAAACAAATAAATAAATAAAAAAAGTAAACGTCCAACAGACAGCTATCAAGGCCAGTAAACACTAGCAACAAATGCACAGAAACAATACTTCACAAATGAGTGTTTGTGAGCTAGGTGCCTAAATAATGTGTGATTGCGTGTAAGTGCAGACAGGTGTGCTCTGGGTCATGTGACACATGTGTCAGTATTCAGGTGTGTAAGGTGATTGGAAGTGGAAAAATGCATGATGGGAGGTGTAGTGTAAATACTGACTTGAGTCTGACAAATCTGTGACAAAACTTTTTACCTAGCATTAACTAAAATACATGGTTACCTGTTTTTGCACTGTCAGGGGTTCAATGTAAAAGTTTCTTTTTTGTATTTTTCTTCATGGCTAAAGTTTTCTTGAGCAAGGGACCTAAAGTATAGAAAGTTAATTACCTTTCTCAAGAGCTCAAAAGTGGCAGCTTGGAAGTCCAGAGTTTCAAACTCATGACTTGGTCAGCAGTAGCTCATAACCCTAACCACTTATTGATAAAGAGGTTATACATTCATTAAAAACCAAATATGTTGGCAATACAAACAGGTAAAAAAAATTAAAAAACAAATTTTTATTCAATATCTCGGTTATGCCTCTATAACCCATCTTTAGTTTGGTAAGAAAGCTTTTTTATCTACGTCGTTTTCCTCCTCTCCACTTTCCACATGAGAAAGGATAAAGATTTACACTAGTATAAACATATATACAGCCTGACACCAGCAGCACTCATGTAGCCCATAAGGACACTGCCACCACCATGTTTCACTGAAGACACCATGCATTTTTCTTTGTACTCCTCACCTTTGCGACACCAGTTTTTAAACCATCAAATACATAAACATTTATATTGGTCTCATCACTCAAGAGTATTGAGTCTCAGTAGTCTTTATTTTTTCAGCATGGCTTTTTTTGCATTTGCTTTAGGAGAGGCTTCCTTCATGGACGACACCCATGCATGCCATTTCTCTGCAGTGTACAACGTATTGTGTCACAGGAAACAGACACCCCAGTTTGGCTTTCTATTTCTTTAGCTAAGTGCTGTGAACTTGCATGGCGATTTCCTTTAGCCCTTGTCATCAGAAGACGCTCCTGTCGTGGTGTTAACTTTCCCTGGATGTCCTGGATATTTCTGTGAGATGGTTGAGGTTCCATCTATTTAAAATTTTTGGATCACTTTTGCTACAGTTTGTTTGCAGAACTTATTTTGCTAAATTGCAATGAGACTGGTCCCTATCTCAGCCAACTCTGAGTGAAGGGGTGGTACACCCTGAACAACTCGCACAGTCCATCGTACGGCAAACACGCAACCATTCACACTCACATCTAAGGGCAATTTTGAACAGGCAATTTTTGTTATGTGCATATCTCTGGACTGTATGAGGAACCCAAGTACAGGGAGAATATGCAAACTCCACACAGAAACACCCTCGCCGAACCTGGGAATCAAACCCAGGACCTTCTGCTGTGAGGTAGATGTGCTAACCACTTCACCACTGAGCCGCACTTGTTCTGAATTTGACAGGAGGATTTTGTTTACTTGTTAATACACAGTGAAATGCCTAATTATTAAATGAAGACCTCAGTACGTTTGTGGATTAATTAAAGCTTATATTTTAAGAGGTATTTTCTTGCATGCCACTTGCATGCCACTACCACTGCCTTGGTAAACAAAGCCTTATGTTTCTATCTATTTGTTTTTAGTTAACTGCAAACATCATCACCAAATTTTTCTGAGCATTGTACATAAAGCTAGGGATGATAAATTCCACACTGGGTCATAAGCTTAGCAAACTCGAGCCGATAAAATATGTTTTAGGATGACTGATTTGGATGAAAATTCTCCTACATATCTCTTCCATCTAAAACGAGGGGCTTGAAACACAAATTCGTACTCCATATAAAAGTGACACAGGTTAGTTGTATGTATAAATATCAGAAATAACATTAATCATCAAACTACTCTGCACTTAGGCAACCCCATATGTAGCAAATGACAATACACTCTGTTATAAAACCATTTTTTCATAGCCAGTATTACCAGTTTCAGCAGTTTGTGCTACGGTAGCCCTTTTGTGGAATCAGATGAGACCAGTTTTTATATTCCACTTTTGATGCTTTGTTTATTCATTGTTTCTGCTCTCTTGACCTGCCCCTTGATATTTTGCTGTTTGTACATTTCATGAATTTTGATTTTGCCTTTTGCCTGATGTTCTGAAATTGTTTTCTCAATCTTCTGCTGTTTTTATATAAGTCTATCGGCTGATTTGTGACACTTATGCAGATATCTTTCTTAGTCTAACAGTTTTCCTAACTTAAACATGCTGTAATATAAAAGTACATAGATTTGGAATATGTTTTCCTTCTTCAAATAAAATAACAATTTGACCTATTATTTTGAGTTGACTCTGACATGCTGAACAGTCCGTGAAGCATGTCTTAAACCCTGCTCAGTGAATGCTGTGCTGTATGCTGTGTTCCATTTTACATTTCCATTTGTGCTCTTCCTATGCTGACAAATATGCTGAATAAAATGTCACAGAAGATAAAACTCAATCTGCTGGCTGTTCAAGGCTACACTCATGTATGCTCTGCTGGTCTGAGAGTTGGGCTTAGATTTGTTTCTTAGACACGAGTTCTGTTTGCTTTTTTCTGAACACTCAAAAGGTAGAAGTTAGACATTTATTAAATTACAAATATAAAATCATTTTTATTTTGTAATACTGTCTTAATCCTGCAAGGGGAAATGACTGCCTCTGCATTTAACCCATCCAAAGTGAGCACACACACATAAACAGTAAGCACACACACTCGGAGCAGTGGACTGCCACACATTGGGGTGCCTGGACAGCAGTTGGGGGTTAGGTGCCTTGCTCAAGGGCGTTTTAGCGGTGAAGGTGGAGTAAGGGAAGGTGCAGCTCACTCCCCCACTGCCACACACTTTTCCTGCTGGTTTGGGAATCGAACCAGCGACCTTTTGGTCCCAAAGCTTCTTCGCTAACCATTAGGCTCCAGCTGCTTACAGTAATCATCTGTAGCCTGGCGGTGGGGTGCTGGCTTACTGATCTGAAGGTCGGGGGTTCAAGCCTCACTATCACTGTGCTGTCACTGCTGTCCTCTCTGTGCAGCTGACTGGGTTATCAAAGGCCAGTCATGTCTCTCATTGACTGTGGTGAGAGGCATGCAAAAGAATTTTTGCTGTCGTTTGAAAAGAGTAGGCCATTGGGTTGCCGTCAGCATGTTTCTGCCCTGCGATGGTCTGGCGAGCTGTCCAGGGTGTACTCTGCCCTAGAGTCGGCTGAGATGGAGACAAGCCTCCTTGTGACCCTAATTAGGATTAAGCAGTTCAGAAAATGAATGAATAATCATCTGCACTGTTTAACTCTAGTAGAAAGCATTTTTAGTGTATTATTCTCTCTCTCTCTCTCTCTCTCTTTCTCTCCCTCTCGCTCTCTCTCTCTCTGCCTGCATGTATGTGTGTTACTGCAATAACAGAGATGCTTAAAAAAAAACTAAAGAAACAGTACTTCAGATACATCTTCTCTTCTTCAAGGATATTAACACAAGAAATAATACATTTTAATAATATGGAGGTAGTTCAAAAAGGTGTTTTAAAGGGCTTGTGTGTGTATGTGTGTGTGTGTGTGTGTGTGTGTGTGTGTGTGTGTGTGTGTGTGTGTGTGTGTGTGTGTGTGTG
>JAOUQZ010000030.1:7724393-7734565 GCA_028564935.1 Neosilurus hyrtlii
TGTGTGTGTGTGTGTGTGTGTGTGTGTGTGTGTGTGTGTGTGTGTGTGTGTGTGTGTGTGTGCGCGTGTGTGTGTGTATGTATGTGTGTGTCACCCTTTATTTTCTAATGACAAAGGTCTACAAGGCCATAATAACTACAAATGGAAAATTTTAGACAAAAGCAAACTTTGAAAGACAAAATTATTCACTCAAGCCTAGTCCTTGTCAATGTCTTAACTATATATTATATTTATTTTACAACTCTTTTGATGGATTTAAGTTTGTGTTTTCATAGAAAATGTAAAATTTTCTGAGAGACCTTAAACTTTTGAACTGTAATGTATATTATTATATTTTCAGATGCAGTTTGTATATGTATTGAAATGCCATTTCCAAATTCATTCATTTATTTATTTTCTAATTTGCTTATTATTAATTAGGGTCACCAACTCTGGGAGTGGGCAGGATACATCCTGGACAGTTCACCAGGCAATATCGAAGGGCCAACATACATAGAACCACTCACATTCACACCTAGGGGCGATTTGGAACAGCCCATTTCCAAATTTTAATCTCACAGTCATGGCTGGCATGGCTGCAAGGGCCCTTGCCACATGCGGAGTAATTTAGAGCTTAACTTGAATAGAGCTTTGCTGATGTACTGTACTGAATTTAGTTTTTACTTTCTAAAGCCCCCCCAAATTTTCTTAATGATGTCTAGCATGCCCCAATGCTTTCAGTCATACAATAAATCAAATGGAAAAACAGGTGAAGGTTTATGGGACCTCCCTCATGGCAAATAGTAAGGGCTCCAACCATTTACACTACAGTGTACTGTGCAGATATGTTGTGCAGCAACACAGTTTGAAGGTATTCACTAAGACAAAGCAATATGTATGTGCAGCTCTGTGTATTGGGCCAATACCTTTGAAGGGATGTATATTATTGGGAGAGGGTAAAATGGTGCTTTTGAAGTGGCCAGTGGATTAACCCGCTGGCATTAACAGCATGCCGTTCACCAGTTACAAACATTTCTGCAAATGCCCAGCCAAGAGAATCAGCATTTACCTTTTTGTTTGGTACCAGCAATTGGGTCATTATTTCCTGAGTGTGAATGTCCTGGACCTGATACAATTTAATTAAAATAATTAAAATAATTTGAAAACTGAGCACCCTAATGGGTGAAGATATTGCTGGTTGGTTTTTTCACACAGTCAAAAGCATGTTTCAGGGTTTCATTCTTTGTCTACTCCAGCAGCAAGCAAGACATAATTTAGGGAATTCCCTTCAAAGAGGGAAGAATTGGATCCCTCACCACCACTGGTTTCTATAGAGCTCAGGCAAAGGGCCCTGGAGCCTTCTTCCCTTGGCACTAATGTTCTCTGTGTCCTTCCATCTTTACCTTATCACCACCTTTAAGCTATGCTTTCCCCCCTGAAACTTTCCCCCTTAGACCATGAACCCCCCACCTTCACCAAATGTGTAGCCAATGCCTCCCCTTGAACTAGGCTTTGAGGGATCATGGTTGAAGTACAAGCAGAAGCATATTTGGGCATTATGGTTACCCACTTGAATACTCACAGAGACTTGGTACATTGCTGTCCAAGTGTGACCACTGGGATCTGGATCACTGTCCCCACCATGACAGGGATCCAGGCTACTCTCCCCAACTCCATCAGCTGACACCAGTCATGGAAGCTCCCTGGTTCCTCACACCATCAACCCAGGCTTATCTGCAGTCTCACCTCTGCCATCATTACAGACCTAATAGGCAGGAGACACACAAATAAAAGGAAGAAGAGGGAGGGAGAGTTCAAAATTTGAGAACAATCGTTGTTGGGGGGGGGGCAGGGGGGGAATGAGAAAAAGGGGAAGAGGAAAAAGAACTGGGAAGTCCTCCTACTGCCAAGAACATTACCTGCTGATGGTTTTGCATGATGTGAACTGTTGCAGCATTAATCCATTAAGCACATTTCCCAGGCTGCACATAGGTGTTGGCAGCAGCCACTTCTGAAAAGCCCACCTATTTTTGATTTGAATAGTGGTGGACTGGAGCTTTTTCCATCAATAGTAGGAGAAGCTTCACCTATAGTTAACCTTTGGCCAAGCCACCTGCTCAAATACTTCAGTGAAGGCCTCTGGGTTGTCTAACAGTCCTATCTTGCTAAAAAGAGCATGGTTAACACCCCTGGAAATGAGGACAGGTTCCTCCAGCTGGGCTTTAAGGAGCTCTTTTTTGCTGCAGAAGCTCCTTAAAGTGTTGCTCCAGAGAGACCAGCACCTGGTGATGGTTCTTGGGCAGCTGTGCCAAGACCCTGGCAAGCTTGTTGTGGGGTGACAAATCCATTGATGGTGGTCTCCAACACCTTCCAGGTTTTCTGTTATTAAAGATTTGTTTCATTCAGGGTATTCACTGTACTAAAATGAGCACTTTTCATATACGTTTTTTCATACCTCACTCTGAGGCTTTTCACAGGGCTGTCAGGTCCTCACAGTATCCCATGGAAATCATTCACAAATTGGGGACAAAGTTCTCCACACAAATTTGTCTGCTTCACTTCATCTGAAGCATAAGCAATGTTCTTAACAGCATAGAAAATATTGTACAGTTTCCAAAAGTCCTTGCTGTGTCACTTGCCTTAAAAGCCATATCAAAAGTCCTTCAGTGGTAGTAGGCCTTGAAAGAAGCAACGACACCTTGGTCCATAGGCTGTAAAAGGGCAATGGTATTGAGTGAAAGGTAAACCACCTTTATGTTAGGGTTGAAGTCGTCCAAGTTGGCAGGGTTACCAGGGGCATTGCCCAGCACTGGCAACACTTTAAATGGCAGACCCTTTATAGCACAGTGGCACTCCAATACTGGCAAAAAATAGTGAACCAGTACTCAAAATCGTAATTCATCACCCATGCTTTTTTGTTGCCAGATGACAGGAAGTGAAGCTTTCCAGATGCCTTTGGATTGTTAGCCTGATACATGAGTAGGGGCTTCAGCTTGTAATCACAAGCAGCATTAGCCCCAAGACGCAAGGTCACTCTCTCCTTGCTGGCTTTATAGCCTGGAGCTGTCTGCTCCTCCTTAGCGATGTCTGTATGTGTAGGCATACACTTCAAAAATAGGCCTGTCTCATCCACATTAAACACTTGTTCAGGAAGTAACCCCCTCAATAAGTATCTCAGCCAATGCAGCAGGAAATTCACTAGCTGTTTTCTTATCACCACTAGCAGCTTCACCTTGTACCTTAAGGTCATGAAAATTTGCACGAGCCTTAAATCCCATAAACCAACCTTTACCAGCCAAAACCCCTCAATTGCACTCCCCTCATCCTTTACATGTTTCAGTGCCTCAAACAGTCTTTTAGCCTTTTCCTTATCATCCAGCCAAAGAACTATAAGTCTCTCCACCTCAGTAATCAGCCCAGTATGCTGTTTAGTAATCACAGTTGCTTTCATCGGGGCTGATCCCTTCTCATGTTAAAGGATTCGATCCTTATCCTTAATAATTGTTGTTAGTCAAACGGCTTAGTCCAAGTGTGCGGCAAATGTTTGTTGGTGTTTCCCCACTTCCTTCCAGAGTGATGACTTTCCTTTTCTTCCAAGCACTGCCATCAGAAGCGTTAAACTTAAGCTTTGGAGCCATAATGGAGGGCAAAAAATTTGCTAACCTCCTCCCCCTGGGTCAGACGCCGCACAATTGAAGTATTCTTCTGCAATACAAAAGAATGGTACAATAATCATGTTTCGAGCTAGTTCATGAGTATTGTACAATCCTCCTAGACAGTGCAATATCACTCCATTAGTGTAATACTCATGTTTAGAGCAGGTCTCAAACAACATAAAACATTATAGCATCTGCTAAAATGATTTTCATTGTTCATTGGCAGCAGATGACAAAGTTCTCTTATCTTATCTCATCTTAGTTAATGCACAAGAGATTCATATTTATGACGCAAAAGTGAAAAGTCTGAACAAAAATTTGTAATGACTTATGGCACAAGCATCGTAACCTTGAAACTTTGTACATCGGATCCGTCGTAAGTCGAGTAGCCCCTGTACATGAATGCCAAACCAGTTATAGCTCTAAATGTCATGTGAAGGGCTTTGTAGTCATTGTGGATCTTCATTTGTTGCTTCTGTAATTTGTATAAGACTGGAGTAATTTGCTATCAAAACATGCAATGGACATCACATTTTAAAAAAGTTTTACTGATGAAAATAGCACGAAGTCTAAGTGCTGAGTAATTTCTGGTAGTTCCTGTAGGACTGATGAAGCCGCTGAAATTACTTGTACAATTATGACAGGACTTAAATATCCTAGATTATGAGACATTTTAAATGACCAACCAGCTCTGAAGAGTACCAGAAAACATGTATGTAGATTCAGCAAATTAGAAGATCAGCACAATAGCAGCATAAACTCTGAAAATGATCTCACAGTAACATATTTAGGAAAAGAAACCAAGTCAAATTACTGTGACTAAGCAGAGCTTTGCCTACAATTTCATTTTGATTAAAATTCCAATTTCCTGTGGGAAAATGGGTTAACATTCCTCTTCTTGTTACTCCACTTGCTCTGAACTGGAACTGTCCAACCTACGCAATGAGTAGCAATCAGTCAGGGGCCGGTTTGAAGCAAAACACTAATAAAATATCAAGAGAGAAAGCGTTGGGTCTCTGCCCATTTATAAAGGGGATAAATTCTGAGTGAGTCAGTTATAAGGGAACAACTTTATTGCCACTGTTTCTGGTCACTTATCTATAATTCAGTGACTGGTGCTGACTTTTAGTGAGCAAACTTATTAAAGCTCGTATCTCAGAAACGTCATGAACAGCCCATTGGGTTTAAGGGGTGGAGCCTTTAAACTGCTGTAAATCATATTATTATTGGCCAGGCCTGTGATGTGTAAATCAGTGTTAATGGCCTAGGCCATCATGGCCAGAAGGTCACTGCATCCATATATCTTTTCTTGAGGTAAATTATTTCATTATCTGATAATCATAGCTGGATAATGTGATGATCCATTAGTCAAAGATGCCAGACTGCACATCATACAAAAAATATAAAGACACACTCATTGACACACTCATATTACTATTATTATAAACACCAGTGCACCTGCTTATTCATGCAAATATTTAATCAGCCTATTTTCACAACCAGAAATGAGCGAGAGAGATATGAATGTAGCTGCAAATTAAATATTCTTTAATAATCAAAAGTATTTTCGAACAGGTAGAGATATATGGAAACACCTTCACAGGACAAGCAAAAAAGTGCTACTTAAAAAACAGTAGACAAAACACAGCAAACAGTACACAGTGTACCCATAAAAAACACTAACAAGACAAACTAGGCAATGGTTTCTGGAAGACAAACTAAATGGATATGCACAGAAAAAGAATATTGTAAAGCTAGATAATGTCAAACAGACTTGGATCAAACAGAGGTAGACAGAAGGTTATCTCAGGCTAGGCCAGACTCAAACTTGGAGATAACAGCGTAGTAAACAGAACATCAAAGAAAGGCAAATGCAAGGTCATTTTATACACAGGCAAAATGGTCTAACACAGAAAATGAAATTAAAATATAGAAGTCTTGGTAGAAATGTAAAACAAATTAAAGCATTGATACTTCAAGAAAAAGTGAACAAAACAGAGTCCTTAATAGAGCAGCGCTCCACTGTAGCATGAAGTGTGAAATGTGTGTCAAAAGTCAGGTGACTGTGAATGTTGTAAAGGATCAGCAGAACTTTAGTGGTCTGTGTGAATGTCCTTGTGGCTGCATGGCTAATAGTGTGACACCTATCATATAGGAACAAAACAATGCATGTCAAACTTGTGCCCACTGTTGCCTCAGATTCCTGTTTTTTTCCGAGAGGAGGGCTGTGTGATTTTCTACTGTTGTAGGCCATCCATCTTAAAGGCTCGATCTCATTTGGGCGATAAGAACTAATAATGATAAATTTTTAAGTCGGGAGCAAGCATGAGGGGCCTGCGACCGATATCATTGACCATATTACTGTCAGTGACTGTCAGTGAGGAATACACCCATTGTGGACCATGTTTTGTAACCTGTTTCCACATGTTGGATGATTACACACGGTAATCTACTAATCTGTGACTTTTGCCAACTCTCCGCGCAATATAAAATGATATTGCTGACAGTCTGAGACCATTGAGGTCGATCATAGATAGTTGGGGACTTAGTTGCAGACAGTCTCAGACCTAGTTGCTGATCATCAGAGATTTTCATCTGAGTAGAGATGTGTCAGCTTATAAAACCAAAACCGAGTCCACATAAAAAAACCCTGATCTATACGTTTTTGTTTTTTTTTTAGTTTATCTGGATACAACTCATGTAAAACTTTATTGAACATTATTTAATAAAGTTAAATAAACAAATGGTGAAATACAGTAAAAGAGAGAGAGAAATAATGTATAAATTTTACTTATACATTCTGTCATATTATTTTTTCTTTTATCAAATTCCTCTTATCTATTTCCATTTAATTAGATATATAAATATCTTGTTTGTTTGTTGTTTTACTTTCCTGCACTTTAAAAGTTTGATCGTTTTAGGTACCTCCAGGTTCTTTGGGTCACTATGGTTATGAATATCATCAGCTTGGTCTGCAACTACGGGCCGTGACTGTCTGCCCATATAGTTGGGGATAGTTAGCGATATGGTAGCCAACTACAAAGAAGAAAAATGGTTACCAACCACTGTTGTTCATCTCAGATCATCACTGACTGTCGCTAACTCAAAAAATCACAGGCCACAAGTCACCAAAGAATCGACCAAATGAGATTGAGAAAAAAAAAAGATTTTTTTCTTTTGAGATTTTTTTCTCACCATGGTTGAAAAGGGTGTTTATCTGAGTAACTTTTCTATAAACTTAAATTAATCTGGACATTCTCCACACTAAAAGCCATTTCTGCATGCAGAATGTTTTCATGCATTGGGTGTTTTTGTGTTTCAAAATGTTCTGTGTAAACCCTCCAGTTTGCTGTGCTAAAAAACAAACCAAAAAACAAACAAATAAACAAACATAAAACACCAAGGAGATTTATTTCTGGAACATATTTTAAATCACTGAGATCACATTTTCCCCATTCTGATCGTTAATGTGAACATTAGTTGAAGCTCTTGACCTGTATTTGCATGATTATATACACTGTGCTGCTGCTTTCCGATTGTCTGATTAGATAATTTTATGAATGAGCAGGTGTACTCGAGTTCCTATTAACGCAGAGGGTGATTGCATAGGGATAATATGAAGTGAAATCCTACTTTAACATAATTAAGAATAGCCATTTTATAGAACGTAGTAACCCCTCTGCCTGGATGCCTTAAGTGCATGGAGGACAAAAGCCATCCCCATACGAACAGGTTCAGACAATCAACATGTTATTAGCTACCCTACTCACAGGTCTAGGTCATAGGGAGTGCCTATGCAAAATTTCAAAAAGCTATCATGCATATAAGCCAAACAACAGCCCAGAAAAAATAACTTTATATGCTCAAGGTCACTGTCCTAAGGTCAAAGGTCACATATGCAAATTAGCTACCCCACACAGATTTAGGTGGGGAGTGCCTATGCAAAAGTTCAGAAAGCTATACACGCATATGATGCATATGAGCCATTACTGGCTGAGGGGTAAAAAAGCAATGTGAATAAAGCTGGCATTATGCTGTGGCCTAACCATTTATCCTCTCTTGATTTGAGCTAATCATTTTATATTTTATTTCCAAGTCCACCCCCACCTTCAGCCCAGGTCCCAAAATGAGACTTACTGTGCTGACACACATCTATTAAAATGTAAACACAACCGATTCAGTAAAGCAGCACATTTGATCATGATTTTTATTAAAAATAGAATGAAACATATAAGAGAGAAACGGTGAGAGACATGTAAGTTGTTATCTTTTTCAAAGTAACCCCTATACAGAGAGTGCAGTGTTTATATTTTACAAACACAACCCTGACTAGGCATCTCTGTGTTTATCCATTACAGTGCCAATTTGCAGTTTCACTCACTGAGGCAATGGTAAGTGCAGTAACCAAGAAGTCAAACACGAATCACATACCACACACATCATTAAATGAAACAGGTAATCTCTGACTGTCAACATGCATTCTCTTTATGGTTTAAATGCTATTTTGGCTTTTCACTGGTAAGTTTTATATTTCCGCTTGCATGGCAGACATTCTATTTTCTGTAGAATTTATCTTTATGGGTTCAAACATTACTTGTCAGTTTACTTCATTAGAAAAAATAAAGCCCTAATCAAATCTGAAAGCAACTCTAACTGTATAAGGAAGTTGCTATTCATAAAAATGCAAAATGGAAAATGAGTTTTCCACAATAGATAAGCAATATTTTGTAATACTATATTTCCCAGTATGTAAACTGGCAGATCATTTAGACCAGCAGTTAAATATTTGCTCCCTCTGATATGAGTGTACTTGAAAGGAAATAAATATTTATGGTCACATGAGAATGTGCTTTATACAAGTTCTAACCACGTGAGTTGTATTGTCTTTCACTAACATTTGAGTTTAACTTAATGCATTGATAACATACTTTGTAAAAAGTGGATTTTTGCTATTATAATCAGTATTTATTTTTGGTTGGTTTCTCTTCTTACAATGTCAATAACATGCACAGCAAAGCAATCAGAGACTCATCATTCTTTTACTGACAATTTCTCAAGCAGACAATTTCCTTTTTTTTTTTTCATTTTTAGTGCCAATACTGTCACATACACAAACATGGCTTAATTCACATAAGTGGTAGTATGTACTAACAATGAAGGAGTAAACTCAAAAGGTGCCTTTAGATACACAGTACCATTAGCTTGAAGAATGCAGAGCTCACCTGTCCTGTCTCTGTCAGGGTTTAAATAAGTAGATAAGAAAATATAAATATGTCACTTCAGTTTTCTATCCTCTGAAAGGTACCTATAGTGAATTTATGTTACTAGCTATTACAAATGCGTACTGAACAGATCTGCTTGTTTACTTGCATTGGACAACCCGGTCCAATGAGTTCACGTCACTTCCGGGGGAAAAAATGGTTGCGTTGCAATGGTTCTGACCCTGTTAGTAATCCACAGTGTAAAACTGCCAAGTATAGTGCTTTTGATGGCCATTTATGTTAAAATTGTGATATCCTAGTGTTCATCCTGTCTCATGTTCTTTTCTGCTCTCTCCATGCTCAGGCTAGCTGATTGTTCTTGCACCACGGTGATTGCCGGCCCCGCCCTGATCATCCCCACCTGATTCCCACCGTCATTGTTTTGCTAACAGTATCTCTCAGTCTAGTACCGTATGACTCACGCTGTCCCCAATAAAAGGACCTTCCTTTTTGCGCTCGGGAGTGGCTCGTTAGGTCCCATGAGTCCCAGCTAGCCACTGTAGCCACCGGAGTGCAGGAACTCGCGGACCGCCAGGACCGCTTTCAACGCGACATTTGGGCACAGGTGAGCCAGCTGAGTTCACAGTTAAGCCAACTCACCGCCAGTCTGCACCACCAGTCACAGCATATGGTACCACCTCTGCCTATTCCGCCAGTTTCCCCACTGCCCTCAGTAAACCCCTCACCTCATCCCGTTCGCCTAGCTCTGCCGGAAAAGTATGCGGGTGAATTCGGAAAATGTCGCTCCTTCCTCGTGCAGTGCGTGTTACATTTCCAGAATGTCCCTGCCGCCTTCGTGTCTGAACAAGCACAGGTCGCGTTCATGATTTCCCACCTTTCGGGTAGAGCCGTGGCGTGGGCTACCGATGAGTGGGCCAGAGGTGCGGCGGTGTGCAAAAGAACCAAGGAGTTCAAAGAAACACTCACCCACATGTTTGACCACTCCTCCCCAACTCACGATGCGTCTAGAGCCCTACTCAAGGCTCCTGTAGGCTGACTATGCCATTGAGTTCTGCACGCTGGCCGTCGATACCGGTTGGAATTCCCTGGTCATCATGGATGCCTTCGTCAGCAGGCTGAGAGACGAGATAAAGGATTGCCTTGCTCCCCATGAGACTCCGGCCGAATTCGAGGATGGCTTCGTGAACGAGAAGCGGAACTCCGCCGAGCCGTGTATAGACTATCGGGCACTTAATGTTAGAACCGGTACCCGCTCCCCCTTATCTCCTCCGCTTTTGAACAGCTCCAGCAGGCCAGAGTCTTCACTAAGTTGGAC
>JAOUQZ010000030.1:7744502-7769918 GCA_028564935.1 Neosilurus hyrtlii
TATGTTGTGAGTACATCTTACTCTGTGTGTATGTTAGGTTAAATATGGGATTTTGCTGTGTATATTCTAATGACATTTGGTTTTGAGAGAAAAAAAAATTATCGAAAAATATAATTCAATAGATCAGAATGTTAGCTTTCATTTCTTAATAGTTACACTTGGATGTGTTGAAAACCTATAAGTTGTTCCTTCAGAGGATAAAATTAAATATATTTTCTGGATAATGAGCACATCCTTTCTTTCTTTCTTGACTTTGCCTTTCCATCAATAAAAGACTGAAGCTGTTCTCTGTTGGTTTCTAAGAGCTAAACAACATCTATGCCTCTAAACGTGGACAGTCAAACTGCATTGTGGGTCATGTAGGAAACCGTTAACCAAAGTAACTAAAACCATACAATATATGGTAAAACCACAAAAGTTAAGCTTTCAAGGGTATATATAAATCCATCTTCTGTGGATCTATAATGTTGTTGTCATGTATAAGTTCCGGGAAGATAAGGAAATGCAAGTGTAGATAAAATTGATAATAATCAGAACACATAGATACTATATGAACAGTTTGTTTTCAAAAACAGATAAGTCCAATTGTTTTAATTATGAAAAAACTATTTAAGAAGCTTTACAAAAAAAATACTTTGTCCAGTAGCTTTCAAAAACTTTTTTTCAGTAGCTGTCAAATAAAGCTAAAATAATTAAAACAATTGGACTTATTGGTTTTTGACAACAAACTCTATATATGCAATCAAATATAGAGGTAAGAATACAGTGGTCACACGATCGGGCAGCCACTTCATCAGCGGTACATCAGGACCCATGATCAACAAACAGGCAAGAATCAGTGACAAAATTTACTCTGTTAAAGACACAGGCAAGTAATTAGAAGCATAAAGTGACACTTTTCATTCTGGCAATACCAAACAGTAAATTAAACGTAAACACATTAAGTCTTTTAACAGGTCACAGGAGCTAAAGTTTGCAAGATGCATGTATCTACAGAGTCCTTAAGTCCATAGTCATTACTACTGGGCTGCATTTCACACACACACACACACACACACACACACACACACACACACACACACACACACACACACACACACACACACACTCAAAAACACATACAAAATAACTAAGCATCATGTATTCCATGCCATTCACAGGCGTACCTCGGGTCACGTGACTCACAAGATGGATTCACTTATATTCAAATTCAAATTTCATATTCAAATTAAAATTTATTTGCCATGTACAAAATCATACTTAGTACAATATATAGTGAAATGCTTATTACGACTCTCCTATATTTGAAGAGAATAAAAAACAAGTAGGAAAAAAAAACAATAACTATAACTATTTGAAGGACAAAGCAATAGTTAAAGGTAAAATAAAAAATATAAAATAAAATATAAATGTAGTGACGATAAATAATATGTAAAGTGTTGGTGCAGTATGCACACAAGATGTCCAGTGAGTACACAAGATGTCCAGTGAGTACACAAGATGTCCAGTGAGTACACAAGATGTCCAGTGAACATATTTGCTATGTTAGCATGCTAAAATCAAAGATTAACCTTAGTTTATCTATTTAATTATTTAATTTATTTTTAACTTTAATTTATTAGTTAATGTTTATGGCTGCATTCTTTTTCTGTATTTTTTTTTAAACCATATTCACTTGTAGATGGTGTTTTTATTGTTTTAGCAACATTTTAGAATGATTGGTCTTCAGAAGGACTTAGTTTTGCAAACAACTGAAAGGTGGATTTAATGTGCTTTGCAGAGAAAGCAAACAAAATTTGGTAATTACTGAGTTTTTTTTATTAAATAAAGGTTTATTTTGAACAAATAATATTAAATATTATTTATAATAATAATATAATATCTGATATTTTGTTCAGTGCCCTTTAACCATTTCATAACAAAAAAAGAGAACTAACTGAGGGTGACCTTTACCATCATGTATAAATATATATTTATATGAAAGACAAAAAGAGAGGCTATTTGGCTGTTCCAAACTGCCCCTCACTGTGAATGTGATTTGAATGGTTATGTGTGATAGACTGATGAGCTGCTCAGGGTGTTCCCTGTCTGCACTCAGAGTCAGCAAAGATAGGCACCAGCTTCCCCACAACCCTAGAAGGATTAAGAGGTATTTATTATTTATAATTAATGAATGAATTTAAGTAGCAGTTAAAATGTACTTGTTTAATGTTTAATGTGCTTTGCAGACAAAGCAATCACAATTTGGTAATTACTGAGTTTTTTTAATAAAGGTTTATTCTGAACAGTCTGATATTTTGTTCAGTGCCTCTTAATCATTCCATAACAACCATTCCATAACAAAATGAATGAATTTGAGCAGCAGTTAGAAAAAAGCAAAAACTTTTCATAGATGTGGTGAACAGGAAAAAGTGAACACAGGATAATTTGTAATGCAGTGCTTTTCTGTACCAAACCATTCCTTTGCTGCATATTCCAAATGATGTGTGTGTTGCTACTGGTTAACTTTTTGTTGTTGTTTTGTTTTTTGTTTTTAATAAATAAACAGCATGGTGAAATACAAAAAAAGTACATAAACAGATAATGCCAGATGATTACCAGAGATGGGCAGATATATAAGTTGCAGGACAGATATGTAAGATATTTGCTGTATATCACACATGGTTTCACATCAAGAAAGAGGGCATGCATTAATAAATGTATAAATGAATAAATGGACACAACCAGGAATTTCTGTCCCATTCTTGATACGCTTAATCCTAATTAGGGTCATGGGGAGGCTGGCATCCATCTCAGGCAACTCTGGGCAAGGGAGGAGTACACCTTGGGTGGCTTGCTAGGCCATTGCAGGGCAGAAACACAGTGAAGGCAACCCAATGGCCTACTTTTTAAGAACGACAGCAATGGTTGTTTTACATGCCTCTCACCACAGACAGTGAGAGACATGGCTAGCCTTTGATGACCCAGTTAGCTGCACTGGGGGGACAGCAGTGACAGCTTGGTGACAGTGGGGCTTGTTGATTTCTGTCTTATTATTCTGACTGAGGTATTTGTATTGAGCATTTTTATTTGGTCTTTTAAACCAATTATAATGGACATATTATGCTCTATGTGCACCTTGTCAGTGGCACATGATATACGGTATTATTTTTTTACTGAATATGCCACGAGACTGCCATCTCTTCTGTCTAAAAAGTCTCAGAAAATCATGAAAACAAATATTACATTCAAAATGACTAGTTAGTAACTTCAGATGTGACCGTTAGGATAATACTGTGATATACAAGTATGCTAAGTCAAAAGGAGGATACTCAATCCATGTTTCTTGGTGATCATTAGATGTCTTGTCTGTGGAAAGATCACACTAGACACATCTGCCTGGCTATGTTAAAGGTCACAAAGGGATTGACTGGCTCTAGGATAAGGTCATGACTATGTAGAGGTCAGGTGTAGAAAATAAAGATTAGTGTGACAAGAAACTTCTTTCCAATAACATGCTTCATTAACTCAGCATCCTTGATATGTTTTCCTTATATTTTCCTTTGCTATTTCTTTAATAAGGTTTACACTTCCTAAATAAGTTAAATGTTTCTTTTCAGATTGCATTGTACCTAATGGTGCCACAAACTCACATAAAACATTTTATCTTGTTTAAGAACATTTCATGAGTGCACCATCTACTCCACTGGATTTTTAAAAGTAATCCACATGTTTTAAGTGTTGCTCCCTGAGCAGTGTAAAACTGGACAGTTTCTGTCCAGGTCATTTTTCCCCTTGCTGTTTCATAGGTATAACAAAAGAAGCACAAATAAATGAATTCAAAAAAGTTCTGGTGCTCAAATTCTACTGAGACTCATAGATATACAGTAGAAAACCTCCTCATTAGCCAATGTTATTAACTATGTTAATATATTAATGCCCCATCATATTAGTACTCATGCATACCAGCACATGGAGTCTTTGGAAAGAGCTTCCTGAAACTCAGCCTCAACTTGCTTCTTAGTTTTTGCATTTTTTACAAACTAATTAAAAAAAAAAAAACACAGATAATGTACAAACCCATATCATAAAAGGTTGGGATGTAAATGCAACCAAAAAAAAAGGGAAGAAGTGATTTATGCATTTCCTTGACTTGTATTTAATTACAGGAAGTATGAACCGTTTTCCATATTTTAACTGGTCAACTTCATTTTACTTAATTAATTTACATCTGTTCCACTTTCCGAAAAAACATTCGGGATAAGGTAATATAGGACCAGAAATGAGATGAGAAAAAGGTGATATCAACAGGTAATTATAATTTGGTACAAAAGCCGTATCCATTAAAGGCCTAGTCTTTGAGTAGAAAAAGGATATCCAGTTTGGGATAAATAAACACAAAATATTGAAATGATTAAAAATATTGTTACTCAAGGAAAAATAAATAAACATTTGAATATTTCAACCTCAACAGTGTATAATTTTATGAAACAATTCAAGGAATCTCGAGGGACTTCAAATTAAGTTTCAAAAATTCCATGTCCCCAGCAGGTAGTTTCTAGTAACTATAAAGAGTTCGTGTATGAATATACATATAGTATAGTATACAGTACAGTACGAAGCGTACTGTATACCGTATACAGTACTAAACCATACAGTACATACAGTAGGATAACTGTCACAGCACAGCTTTTCTAGCTTATTAAAAACTTACTTAAAGAAACATTACACCACTTGTGAAATCTGCCTACTTAATCCAGTCTATAGGCAGTCAATGTATTTTACATTATTGATTAATGTTTTTTGCTTTCTTCTGAGAGCATGGTCAGGAAATGCAGCAAGAAATAAACTGGTTCAGGCTGTCCTCCAAATCTTACCCTAAGTCAGATAGGATTTGGTCCAGTTTTCCTAGAATTTTATTAGAATATGGATAATAGATGGGGTATGGAGAATTAATCAATTATCGTAGCTACAGGGTTTTTTTTAAGAGTATTTGGGCAAGTACAGAGTTCACTGAAAAAAGAAATGTGTTTCACTTACACACATACAGATTCATTCTTGAAATTCAGTCTTAGTATTGGAAGAAGAGTAAAAATGTTGTTCATAAGAACTGGCCATATAAAAAAGGCATAAGTATATAGATTAAAATGACTGGAATTTGACTTTATACAGTATGTATATACATGCAAAAATGGAATAATAGAATAGAATAGAATAGAACAGAACAGAACAGAAGTTTATAGCATTTTCCCATCATTATTCACAATGGGGTACTTGGCATAATGCACCATATTTAAAGTCTCACATTTTTAAGCCACTTCAGAGGTTGAGGTTAAAATAAGAGAAATGAGAGAGGTCAAACTTCTTCTTTGATATCAGACTCTATGCTCATCAGCATCACGCTTGCTCAAAGGAAGCGAAATCCTGTAGAGATTCAGAGAAGATGATGAAAGAGAATATTCATCAACTCTTAGCTTGCTGTAATATTATAGTGAAATTGAGTGACTATGGTGAACTACACAGTATTAAGTACCACCTTAGTGCTACACAGTAAGAATTCCACTGACAACATTTTGCTTTTTAATTAAATCTGATAATGTGATCAACACTGAATTAGTGATTTGGATGCTGAATGCTGAAGCAGAGGCAGAGGCAGTCCTTGATGGTCCAGACTAAAGAAAAAAGGCAATTTACAGTATGTGTGGCATCAGATTAAATTGTGTTTTCAAAGGCGAGATTTACTCTGTATTCTTGTGTAAACACAACAGTATGATAATCCCTTTAATGACTGTTTGTTTGGTGGTGTATATTGGTTATGTTGTGCAAAGTTAAAAAAACAAACAAAATAACTGCAGAAGCATAATCATGAAGAACAAATAATTCATTTCAAGTGCAACCCCCCCCCCCCCCCCCCCCCCCCCCATATAGCATGTCTGTTTCATTAGAAATGCACTACTGCACTACATGATTGTGTGAATATTTGGACTTAGTATACATCACTAAACAATTTTCTCTGCTCATTAACTCAAACTATATTACAATGTTTAATTAAACTAATTAAATCTCTGTGGCTGCTGTAGTGTGTGTGTAGCGGGACTAATGTGAAGCATGACTGAGTTCTGAGAGAAAAAGAAGAAGAGGGGTGCATTTAATTCCCATAATTAATTAGAAGTCTTAACCTGAAGTAATATACTAACACAAAAGTGTGGCATAAGAAAGTTGGTTGATTCTTTTATTTTCTTGCACACACATACAGACATGGGTACACACACACACACACACACACACACACACACACACACACACACAGTATTAACAGTATAATGTCTGGTGAGTTGGTCCATGTGGAGGTAAAATGTCTAGCAGCAGATCAGCTCTGTTATGCTAGTAGAAGGGCTTGCATTAGGTGCAGCAATGGTGGTGTAATAGTGTGCTCAATAATAGCCTTATTTGACCCACATCACAACAATACAAAGACACACTTCTGGGAATAATGAGGGGAAAAGAAAGAGTAGATGACAGAAGCTCCCCTCAGGATGCAGCAGCAGAACAAAGAGTTCATTATTCCCTCAGCAGAGTGTACCGTACAGCATGCTCCACCATGCACACAAAGTGATTAGGAAGCAAAAAAAAAAAAAAAAAACAGCTCAGCAAACAAGTCTAGTGGATAAGAAAATGAGGCCTTGTTCTCTTTTTTCTTCCTTTCTGAAGGCTCTGACACAGTGGACATAGCAAGCATTAAATATGGGGGTGGGGTGGGGGTTATGGGCTGTAACTAAATTATAAAATGCAGGAAAACTTGGGGGCATGTTGAAGTCTCTGACTTATACCTGTCAGATTTTCTTAACTGAATGACACATCATGCCTTGTATCCAGTTCAGAAGAAATTAAGTAACTGCACCATTCCATCACTGGTAAAAAAAAATAAAATAAAAATAAAATAAAATACAAAACAATGAATCAAGCACTCATATTGATACTCATACACATGAAATAGATGACAGCATATCTTATTGTCATGCCCCCCCCTCCCCCCCCCCCCCCCCCCCAGAAAAAAAAAACAACAACAACAAAAAAAAGCAGTCATTTTAGGCTCCTAATATAAAATAAAATTCTCCTTACAGAAGTTTCTTCATAACAATGATCATTTGTTTTTTTCTAGTTAAATAACAACAATTTTTTCCATCTCTTTATTACTAACTGTGTAGTCTCTGTGTAGAACATGCACATTAGGTTAGTTGGCTATGCCAAATTGCACCTAGGTGTAAATGGGATTGCGAATATTTGTATGCCTTTGTTGGCCCTGCAATGGATTGGTGAGTTGTTCATGATGTACCCTGGCTTCACCCAGGGTCCGCTGGGATGGGCTCCATTTTTCCCATGATCCTAATTAAGGATAAGGCTACTAGGAAAGTTAAAAAAGAAAAAAAAGAAATATATATATATATATATATATATATATATATATATAGGTTTGTACATAACATCACATGATTAATCTACCTGCTACCTGGTACACATGCAAGGGTTACTCATAATCTTGCTGGATGAAACTGAAGTTAGTATGCCAGTTATTTGTAAATCTGACCTCTGCTTTAAGCCTACATTGTTTAGGATAATATGGGCTTATGTTCAAGATAAGAATTGCAAGTTACTGAGAGACTTAGGGCCAGATCTACTAAGATCTTAATTTGCGTGTTCTAATTTGTGTGTGCGATCTAGAATGTTGCGTGTGGGGTGGAACCACGGTTTGTGGGTGATTTACTAAGAGTTATTGCATCACAGTATCACAACAAGTGCAAATGTGTTGGAGACACGCCCATTTCAATGAACTTACAATTCTTATCTTGAACATAAGCCCATATTATCCTAAACAATGTAGGCTTAAAGCAGAGGTCAGATTTACAAATAACTGGCATACTAACTTCAGTTTTATCCAGCAAGATTATGAGTAACCCATGCATGTGTACCAGGTAGCAGGTAGATTAATCATGTGATGTTATGTACAAACCTATATATATATTTTTTTGAAGATTTTGCATGTTTTGCACCATAGCGAGTTTGGTGCGCAAAATGAAATTCGACCCTACAGAATTAGATGTGTTGGTAGATGAAGCCAAAAAACACTTAAATGAGCTACAGCAAAAAAATCACACAAAGGAATGCTATATAGGAGAAAATGTGTGAAAAAGTAAATGCTGTTGGTAAAACAATGCGAACCGTGAATGAAGAGTGAAAAAAAGACATCAAGATATCAGAAGAAGAACAAAAGAAAAGTTGGTGTATAATAAAACGTCGGCAAATCAAACGGGTGGTAGCGCAGTGGATGACATGCCTCTAACCAGCATTGAGGAGCAGGTGCAGTTGGCGATCTGTGAACCCTTCAACCTGCACAGAAGGAAACAAGCAGTAGGCCTTTTAAAGAAAAGAGGGAAATAAAACACACAATTGTTAATTTAAAATTTTTATTATATGTGTATATATTTTATATGTGTATAAAAAAAAGAAAGAAGAGAGGCTAGTCGACAAAAAGCTGGGTATTTATTTATTTATTTGGTATTATTTATGTATGTATTTATTTATTTATTTGTTTGTTTGTTTGCCATATGCATGTTAGAGCAATAGTCTAACTAATTTTGTGACTATAGTGTGTGCGTGTGTGTGATATGATTTTGTGGGATTTAACCGAATTCGACGTTAATGAGACTGAGCATTTCGTTTGATAATATGTTTATTTAAATTTAGAAAGTGATTTCAATCATCTTTTTTAATAAATGTTGATTTGCTTAATTTTGCAATGCTCTGTGGTCAGATGGAATGGTCTGGCACTTGTATTCCAATCTACAACCTAAGGTGTTGTTTTGCATAACATATTATTGAAAGAAAAATAAATGCATACCCCAAATAGCTCACACGAAGTGACTGAATGAGACTGCTGCATGTCTGCATCCCTGCAGCATTGGGTTGGCGAAGGTATTGCGTGACTCTGAGTTCCTCCAACAGCTCCAAAATGGCAAGGCTGGATAGGCGACATGTTTTAATGACTGTTTCCTCATTTATTCCAAAAAAAAAGTTCACATGAGGGTGAAAAATGCGTTCTCTGTGCCTTCTTTCATCGTTTTGATGTCTCCTCGCCACAATAACCGCAGCCTTTTGTGCACAATTACGCATTTAAACTGTTTGCACCTCCTTTGAGTTTGTATTGGCAAAATTGCTTTCAGATTTGATAAATCACTTTGTGTGTGCTAAAATAATATATTTACATTTCCTCCTCCCAGCACATGCACAATTGCGTGTAAACACCCCATGTTGCATATTCATTGTGGTAAACATTCTAACTGGATGCAGACGCGCTGTTTTGCACCTTTGAAAGATGCTTCCCTCATCATTCAGACCCAGGTAAGCAACAGAAAACAGATTGTTGAATGAATGGATGTGTGGATGGATGGACGGACAGACAGCCATTCATTAAATTTCCATTGCAGACCTTTCAGATGTCTTCTTCTTTTCTACATCTTGGAGTTAATCTCTCATGTCCATTACTAATAAACTTGTAAATCTTTAATAACGTCAGTGATCTTGATGTTGAAAAACTTCAGAGGTCCCACTATGCCTTGGAGTGCTACCTGTGTGATCTTCTAGTGTGAAAAACACTTGCCAATGTGTGTCTACAAGAACTCCTGGTTTGTGTGCACACTGGGATTTGCACGTTTGATATGTGAAATCAACTGTGGCAACTGCTGACCACTGCTTTGAGCTGTCATGAAAAGTCCAACAGACCACAATATCCACACACATAGACACACAACTACGAAGACCTCAGCGTTCATTTTCTGAACCACTTAATCCTAAATCACTCCTAGGTCACGGGAGGCTGGCACCCACCTCAGCCAACTCTGGGTGAGGGAAGGACTTTCTTGTCTATTCTTCAAATTTTTTTATTAAATATATAAATGAATGAATAAACAGATAGATAAACAAATAAATAAATTAAGCAAGCAAGCCAGCACATGTACACTGGATTGTGTGGTCCATATTTAAAACTTTTATAAACTGAACAAAAGGGGCAAAAAAGACGAATAATTAAAAAAAAATTAATGTATTCAGAGAAAAATAAATCATCAGAACACACACACACACACACACACACACACATATTTTCAAAAGACTGAAAGCCCTTGTGGTATTATTCCATACCACACAAGCTTGAGCAAGGTTTTCCCATGCATCAGGATCAATTCCACATGCAATAAGGTTTTGTTTGACAGTATCCTTATACCTGAGTCTAGGTCTTCCTACTGCTCTCTTTCCCACTAGCCTGAAAAGGACCACTTTGGGTAACCATGTATCTTTCATTATGGTGAAGTGTCCCACCGAAGATCGAACATGCTGCCATCGAACAAAACTGAATGAACACGCCACTATCTAAGTTCTTTAAACCATCTGGCAGAATGAGAGAAAACACAGTAGTGAAGATTGCTGGGGTAAGAACACAACCTTGTTTGGTCCCACTGGTAACAGAGAAAGGATTAGATGCATCTCCACACTCTTGAAATAATGCCAGCATTCCCTCATGATGATGATCGCAAAGAACCTTTCTTGATAACCAAGTTTGCGTAAAATTGTCCAGAAGCCATTCCAATTAATAGTGTCAAAGGCTTTGGTTAGGTGAATAAACACCATGTAAAGGTCCATGTTTTGCTTTCTGCACTTCTCTTGAATCTGTCTCAAAGCAAAGATCATGTCTATAGGACCTCTTCCAGCTCTAAAGCCACACTGTGATTCTGGGTATATTTACTTGACAAGCTGTTCTAACATTCTGTTTAAAGAAACATGTGCCAGTATCTTCCCTGTGATGGAGAGAGAAGATACACCTCTGTAGTTGTTACATATAGTACCCTTGCACCTTTAAAGTTGTACGACGTATCTTTGAACTCATGCAGCACTGCTCCCTCTTTCCAAATTTGCACAAAGAGTTGGATGAGTATCTTTCTCATATACTGTAGATCCCACCATATTTATATGTCTTAGCAGGAATGCCAGACAATGGCCCCAGTGTCTCTTTGATCCTCTCCCCTAATTTTTCATAAGTGGACCTTTTCTCAAGACCTGAAGTATTCCGTTTTGGTTTCGGTTGTGATTATAAAACCGAAACCCAAATCTAAGTCCACGTGAGTCCACAAACAAACAAACAAACAAATAAATAAATAAAATTAAATGACATAAAAATAAAATTTATATATACACACAGTGTTCCAGTTTAAAGAGTAATGGTATTGGTAATCCTTGTTGTTAAGGCCTTTAAGGGATACAGAGCATATTTTAACATAAATGGCCATAAAACGCACAAAACTGGTAATTTTATACCTACTATAAAATACTAGCGGTGTACTGAACTGCGGGGATGAGCAGTTTTTCCCCGGAAGTGATGTCAAAGCTTTTAGCAGGATTGACATTTATAGTGGAGACAGTGAATCTTACATTTTAGTATCTCTGAGGATGAAAATGCTGCCAGAGATGTGCAAGACGGTAGGTTCAAAGTGGCTTACGCAGCTAACGTTTTGCCAACTCGACTTTCCTGTCATCAGTTCGTTTATGAACACAAAGAAATGTTTTCTGCGATCTCTGCACTTGTTGTTTGTGCAGCCCAGCACTGGCCGGTAATGTGTTATAGGCTGAAACAGCCAATCAGAAAGGCAACATGTCGCTAAGCATGCCTAGAGTCATAACACTTCCATGCACTTTTAAGTTGGGCATGGACTAGTGTTGCCAAAAGGAACCTCTGATGTTATATCTGATCATTTTAAATAGCTAGTATCACTACTAACCACCTGAGCTATCACCACTGAGATCACTAACAACAATCTACAGTTATATTCTCTCTCCCAAAAGCACGGTTAGACTCATGTGTTTATAAGTCACGACTTAACATGGTTCTCTATGTTAACCCAGTTTGGATTAACAGTGATTAAACATGAAGCTGTTGCAAATTTTAGCTAATTTTCTGGGCTGTTTCATGGTCAGGGTTGTTTTTTTTAATTATACAAGGGACCTGTTTAAGTAGGTACTTGCATACTTTATGACTGTCTCTTGTTTATTGTTGTATAGAGGAAAAGTAGTCCAAGCTACACTAGTGAAATATTTTCTCAATTCTGATAAATAGTGTTATCAGAGAAAAATATTGCTCTGCACTTCTCTACACTGTAATAAAACAGTAGCTTTTACCTGATAAAATTCTGAATTGCATTCCAAATTACTAACTAACCTTTACTTTTGGAGGGGTATTTTCTAAGTAGCTTTTTCAGGATCCTTTGTCTGTCAAAAATGTCTTCTCTATAAAGTAGACATTACCTGTGGAGGACAGAAGTGCTTTTTTCAGATATTAATTGCTTATTCTAAAGCAGCATAGGACAGTATAGCTTGCTGAAAAATATAATTGGGATTGGATGTGAAATACTTTCTGTACAGAGTTCCACATCAGCTTGATAAACATGTCTGTCAAAAACTGTCTTCTCCGGAAAACCACAATAATTGTCACTGATGCTGTTGTTACTGCAGTTAATAATATATACAACTAATGTTGCATGGAACACACACACACACACACAAAGATGAAGACATCATTGTTCATTTTCTGAACCACTTAATCCTAATTAGGGTTGCAGGGAGGCTGCCGCCCATCTCGGTCAACTCTGGGCGAGGGCAGAGTACACTCTGGACAGCACAACATGCACACTGTAGAATTTGTCACTTTTCAATAAAAAAATTGCAACCAAAAGCAAAACCAGAAAAATGGGTTGTAGGATGGAAACTGAAACCGATCCATAATTTCATATATGTAAAGGTCCAAACTGTGCATCAGAACATTCAATATAATTTTCATTTGTAGTCTAGTATGTTTGTTATTACTGTAGTGACAGTTGCAGTCCTAAGACATTTTAGATTAAAAAAAAATGCATTCAATAAATAAGTCAACAGCAGTCTACATCTGTCTTCAGAGTGTTTGAGAATAAGGATCAACAGAACACATATTGACTCCCAGCACATAGGAACACAGCCAGTCTACTTATCCCAAAACTGTTACATCCTTGAGAAGGTATAAACAATGGCTAGATCCAATTTTAATAAACACTAGTCCAGTTAATCACATCATGGTTAAAGATTAATTCAGTTAACCTATCCCAGAGTTCCAAATAGCCCTCAGCAAACATTCCAGAGGCCTGGCAAATGACTTGTTGTGACCACCAGAAAACCCAAGAACAAGTATCATAACCTAACATGGCCCCTGAGAATATTTGCAAAGACAAAGCCACTATCCCATCCAGATCATTGACAAAACCAGAAGGCAATTTCTTGCCTGAGAATGTCTCTCTACCATGCACTTTAGCATTTACTACTCTTTACATAAAAATGAATGGACATTCATTTGTGGGATGACATCAGACGCACACAGAACTCAAGTTGTGTGTAAGATGACAGGGGCAGGTATACAGGATACTGACATTTGTGATCTAGAACTGCATATGACAGAATATTTCACCAATATTTACTGAATAATTATGAAGTACTGGTCATGTACTGTCTGTTATTCAATACTGACAGATAGTAAATTATAATTAGGTCACAACATTTCCATTTTCACATACTGCTTAATTTGTTTCTCTTTTATTTATGTTTGTTTTTCTATGTTGTATTTGTTCAGTGTTTGTTCGTTTGTGTGTAGTTAAGCTAAGAAACAGATTTGAACATAACTACTATACAACAGAATTTAAGATTCTTAAAGATTCTTTTTGGAGGTATGATATTGTTGTGTACTTGGACAACTGACAGTGTTTTGGGTCTGGCTTTTTAATGGGAGGTTTATAACTAAGTTTCAAGGATTTAGGTATATAACCAGTGCTAAGGGAAGAATAAATTAAATTTATTACAATGTTTGATTACTTCTGGATATGTTTAAAGAAATATATAGGTACTGAATCTAGTACACAGATTAATGATTTTGATAAGGAGATAATTAAAATTATTTCAGTCTCATGAAGTAGGCTAAAACATTCTATCTTTGTGGAATATCCCATAATGGGCAGACCATTAATGGCTACACTTGGCAGATGGAATGAAAACTGTCGGCATGTTTGGATTAGCATGTGAAAATGTGAAGGTTGGTAGAGTTGGTCAGGTGAGCTCAGTGTGGTCCAAACCAACTCCACGCGAGGCTAAAAGCTAACTATAACCTGCCAACTGCAACATTAAGAGTTATTCCACAAACAGAAGAATCCGGAACTTATTACCCACATTTAAACGGGGGAAGTATGAAGCATCACGCTTTAAGGAAAACAAGGAAGTGATAATGAAGTGATACCGGTAAGACAGAAAAGTTTGTTTTTACATTCATTGGGAAAAAATAAACAGAACAATTAAAGTATTTGCATGAGTTATGTGATTGTTTTACGGTGTACATGCATTGGAACATGGAACAGGAAAGGTGTAGAAACAGCGTCGACTAGCTATCTTAAATTACAGAAACCCAATACAGCGTTATTGTCAAAGTGCACATCTAATGGCTGATAGGGATTCGGAAGGGGTATGCTGAGTGACCTGATGGTTATGGGAAACAACACTTTACAAAATACAGACCACAAATTCATTGTAAACCTGCAAACACATATTAGAATGTTCTTTGGCAGCACGCCGTTGCCATGACGGAGCTTGTCCCGTCACAAGGTAGCAGGGAGGCTGGAGCCTATCTCAGGCAACATTGGGAAACCCAC
The DNA here is from genome assembly GCA_028564935.1 of Neosilurus hyrtlii. NCBI lineage: Eukaryota > Metazoa > Chordata > Actinopteri > Siluriformes > Plotosidae > Neosilurus > Neosilurus hyrtlii. The sequence continues at coordinate 7,759,250 of JAOUQZ010000030.1, forward strand.
ACAAGCATGAGGAGAACATGCAAACTATACAATAAAAACATTCGTAAGCCCAGGACTTCAACACAGCACCATTTTTATGAGGTGGACGTGCTAACTACGGCATCATCTTGAAAAAATATATGTTTTTATTTGCATTTGACCTTCAGCACTGGAAGAAACCTAGAATTAGATGTAAAGCTGTGCCAAGTAGCAAGGGAGAGTTCATGACAATGTTTTATTAGGTTCAGGAAAGAAAAGACTACTGATTTAATAAGTAGATGAAATATTACTTTACAAATATAAATGATGTTCATGAAATAAATCTGTGCTGTGGATGTCAGTAAAATGTATTCATTCAAGTTAAAGAAGTTCTTGAGTACAGAAAACTTTTATAGCCCCTGCTATGATAAAGTAACAATACATATATCACTTAACTTTTCTTGTAATTGTTATCACTTCTGAACAACAAAACAACAAAAGAATAACAAAGAAAAGTAATAAGATGGATTAGAGAGATAATGAGGAAGGGAGAGAGATAGTTCTCAATATTTTACATAAACCCTCTGGAGAGAGATCTGCAATGAATACTGTAAAGGGACCACTGGGGCTTTATTTCAGTTCAGCTGACCTGTACTACTCAATAATTCAGAATGGCTAAAGATGAGACTGTAGATTACAGCCTGTGACTAAATTGCCTGAATGCACTTTGCGGCAGTTTACTCTCTCAAACTGTTACGTGTCCCTACCGCATGTTATGATGTTTCTCATTTTCTATTTCAATCTGGGATCTTGACAATTTTGGCCAGACGTAATAAAAATGTGTCATACGTACAGGAAGGCAGAAGAGAATATTAAAAGCCTACAATACACTGAAAAAGGCACCTGAAATAACTTAACTACAGTGTTGTGATTCATTCAGATGAAGCACTTCTTGAATAACCAATAAAATCCAATAGGATTCTTAGATAAACTATGCACACACAAACATGTTTTGTACTTGATTAATTGACATTAAAAATAACCAAATGATTTCTTGTACTGTATATAAGTGGATTATAATAAAGATATACTGGCAAAATTCCAATTCTTTTCTCAGCTGTTGTATTTCCAAAACTGGAAGGTGTGGCGTTCAGCTCACTTCACATCTGATACCGTTAATTGAAGCCTACCTTGCTGTGTACTGAGGCTCTGCTGTACAATGTGTTTGGTGTATTGGGGCTATCAACACTGAAAAGAACCAATTTGTTCCTATTTGTTCCTGTTTATTTAAATAGTCTGCCACACTGCAGGAAACTAAATGCTGTGTTGCTGATAGAGTATCTATTATAGAGAAAGAGACCATGTCCTACTGACCAGAAATACACGTGTGTGTAAGCAGTTTCACCTCCATTCACTTCTGCCTTCTTTGTCTCCCAGTGCTTGGCCTGAGCAGGGGTCTGCCTTCAAACTGACCTATCCTCATCAACTTTACATGTACGCCTTGGAATAATGTATGTTCTCCTTGGAATAAAGAAATTGTGTCCGCGTAACTATTTTGGCCTGAAAGGAAAAGGTAATAACTGAGCGAGAGATTGCTGGGAAGGGGACTTTTCAATTGTTTGTGGCATGGATCCAACAAGATGTTGTAAACTTTCTTTTGAGTTCCTGGTCCATGTTGCATCATTCAATTTCTAATCTACTGGATTCAGATTGGTGACTTGGAAGGCCACAGAAGAACACTGAACTCATTGTCATGTTCATGAAACCAGTTTGAGATGACCTTTGCTTCACAGCATGGCACATTATTATACTATATAAATCCAGTAAATGATGGATATATCGGGGTTATGAATGATTGCACATGGTCAACAAATACACAAATAAACTATGGCATTCCAGCTATGACTGTGTGATATACATAATATGGCCAAAATTGTGCCAAGAAAACATTCTCCATGCCATTGCACTACCTCCACCAACCTGAATTGTTGATTCAAGGCAGACTAGGTCCATAGAGTCATGCTGTTGGCACCAAATTCAGAGCTTACCATCTGTGTACCTGAGCAGAAATTAAGATTCATCAGACCAGGCTATGTTTTTCCAGTCTCCAATTATCCAGTTTTGTTGAGCCTGTGCCCAATGCAGCCTCAGGTTTCTGCTCTTGCCTGATAGAAGTGGAACCCAACCTGGCCTTCTGCCATCCACCTCAAGGTTCAATGTGTTTTACATTCTGACATGCTTTGCTGCTCAACACAATTGTACAGAGTGGCTGTCTGAGTTAATGTAGCTTAAAGGAGTCTGACCATTCACCACTGAACTTTCTCATCAAGAAGGGATTGCCTTGTGCAGAACTGCTGCTCTCACAATATTTTTCTATATTGCACCATTCTCAGTAAAAAATAGCGGTTATTATATTTCATCAGCAGTTATAGAAATGCACAAATTAGGCACAAACAATCATGCAGCAGTCAAAATCGCTGGTTGATCTGAACATCACCTGAAATTGCCAGTCTTTTTTCTTACTCACTTTGCTGAACCGCTTAATCCTATTAGGATTCTGGAGAGGCTGGAGCCTATCTCAGCCAGCACTGAGTGAAGGTGGGATATACACCCGGAACAGTTTGCCAGATCATCGCAAGGCCAACACACACACACAAAACCTTTGAGACTTCATACCTATGGGCAATTTTGAACAGCCAATCAGACTAAAGTAACAAACTCCACACAGAAATGCCTGAGCCCAAGACTCGAACTCAAGACCTTCTTGCTGCGAGGCAGACGTGCTAACCACTACACCATCATGCCACCCTGGCCTCTACGTTATGCATCACATCTGATACATAACGTGAAACATACACCTCTAATACATCTCAAAGCTATGTAAGATGAGTGGTTAACATTACCAGATGCAAATCCCAACAGATTATGGCTTCCCATTATGTTTCAAATCTACAGGTGGTTCAAAGTTCTCACCATAGGGTTGATAAAACACAGTTTTCTGACCATTTTATGAATGAGCTGTCCTCTAAAATAGCTTACTTGTGTATTAGAAATGGATTACAAGTGTCTTGGGCCTTAACAATGTTTAGTAGCACTTACAAATGTTTATTATTTGTAATCTGAACATCTCGAATGTGCACCTGGAAGTCAGGTACCATCATGGCCATGTTTGTAGAGGGACTATTGACCACGAGTGATGCTTTTAACTTTTCAATATGATGTTATTCATTCATTTGTTCAGCAATGATGTATGATGGTATTCATTAAAAAAATCAGCAATGGTTCTTTTAAATGCCTCTCGCCACAGACAGTGAGAGACATGGCTGGCCTTTGATAACCCAGTGAGCTGCACTGGGGGGACAGCAGTGACATCTCATTGATAGTGGGGCTTTAACCCCCGTCCTTGCGATCAGTAATCCAGCACTCTAAAACATGCCTCCACTGCCCCAATATGATGTCATATTTGCTACATTATTATGTATTTAGCTATAAACAAGACCATTTGATTATTTTTCTGTAATAAAAATAGTCTTTACAATTGTTTGTGCCAAATTAAGTCTATACAACAAGACTTTTGTCCAGGCAAAAACGGGAATGTTTATATTTAAGAAGTTGTAAAGATTAGAAGAAATTTCTTTACAATACTTGTGCTAGCACATATTTTTCAGTACTATCAGAGGGTTATTTTAAGTCATAGTTGATTAAAATCGGTTAATAGGTTGGTGAGATATGGGCTTTTATACATGAATGTCCACATGACAAGACTTTTGTCAATGACTGTATAAAAATGAGTTTTCAACAAGACTTCTTTCATTTAATAAGAAAAATGAATGTTGAACACAGAGAAATTCTGTCTACAGCACATGGGTTATATGGAGCAATGGCCTAATAAATAAAGGCATATTTCTTTTGTGAATTGTGGGGTGGTTTGGATGGACATATTGGTACAAAATAGTTTATTTTGGTTCTCTGGAAGGCAGTGTTTCGGTTAAATTACCAAGTAAACCAGTGATAATTTTGGAAACACATCTGTCCATTCTGAATAACATATTTGTACTCAGTCACAATACTACTGTGTTCTATCTGAGGCTGTGTATAGATCTGTTTTACTCAAGAAACACCAGAAAGGAAATCAGGCAACTACAACCAAGTGTTTAGTGTATAAAAAATAAAAAAATAAAAAAAATAAGGTAAGACATGCTAATATGAACAGCAGGAACAAACAAGCTACAGATTGACATGCATGTGTTCACACTCAGTTGCGGTGTATCCCATAGGTAGGCAGCAGAGAATAACATTGTCTGACATGGTTGCAGTAATTAATGATGAATGAACTCCTGCATCACTTACAAATGGAGCCTAATCTCAAAGGAGAGAGAGCCTGCTCTGACTAACAAACATCCAATTCATTAGTGACCATCCCCACCCCCTACTCTAATTGTCCTTTCTCCTTCACTCACTTTCTCGTCTCCAGTGGAATTTTGAATCTCATGCTAAAAATTCATCCCCTGACACTTTTTACATGTCTAAGATTGACAATTTTAACTAACTCCCTAAACTCATTCTTCTCTCCTGTCACATGTGAAGGAGCATGGCACAGATTAATACCACTTCCATACCGATTTAATATATAAAATAAAAGCCACAAGTTTCAAGACAAGACATAATCGGTGTCACTCTATATAAGGTGAAAATTGTGTGTGATTTGGATTTTTTTCTGCCAAGCTTCCCTTTATTTATAAAACTATGTACAAAGTGTACAGTGGATCCAAGGAGCTCAGTGTAGATCAGATCAAGAAGATAATATATTTACTTAAGAATGCATCTTAAAACAATTTCTGAACAACTGCAATTTCCAAGATCATCAGTTCAAATAATCAAACATGTATGTAAGTACAAGTTATTGTAAAGAGTTGTAGCCACTTTGCCAAGGTACTTTGCTGGTAGAATGCCAAAACTGTCACCTCCTAGTTGATTGGAAATCGGTTTGAATGATCAGAAACAACCAGGAACCACCAAGGCACAGGCCTCTGAGGAAATGGAAGCTGCTGGAACACCTTCTATACTCAAGCAGGTTTCACATCACCATGGACTTTAGAAGTGTGCTTAGCCTGGTCTGTGCCAGGAAACACAAACATTTAATTAGATTTTGCCAAAAATAGGGTACCTACCAAATGCATCTGATCAAGATAAAGAGACATTTCATCAAATATTAGGAGTGCAATTTGTGTATTTTTTTTTTATTATGTTGGTGTAAGTTTCACACTGTGATGATTTCAGAGCACATGTAATATAAATACAACTTGTGCATGAAAAAAGAACAATTCAAATAATCTTTTCTTCAGGAGCCAGCACCAGGTGATGGTGTCCCAGTGTGTGGATCACGCAGTACAAGTTTAGTTTAGGCACTATAGCCGCAGGTCTCTTAGGTACGTCTCTGTATGCTTGGCACATCTAGCCACTGGGATTTTTGCCCAGTTTTCAAAACAAAATTGCTCCAGCTCCTTTATGATTTTCTTTTCCTCAAGAATTGTCTTGTATTTGGCACCATCGCTCATTCCCTTCATTCTAACCAGGTGGGTATGTTACAAAGTGAGTTCAACTTACCAGGGGTTAATTTGGGTGAAATTGGAGTTAACAAGCCCTGACTTCCTACACAGGTGTTAACCAGTGCTACGGAGGGAACTGAAAAGTCTGTAAATGTAATCATTTTTTTCCCTGGCAGGTAAAATCTGTTGGACAATGTAGGAAAACGGGCAGTGGTTATAAAGATAGCATCCAGTTAACCAAAAACATAGCCTGCTTGGAAACCCTACTCAGCTTTCATAGCACCGGTTAATCCAGAAGTCACTCATGAACTCCTCCTATAAGCCTGTAATCCTTCTTCATAGAACAAGTCTAAATTTCCCAGTCCCTGCTGATGAAAAACATCCCCACAGCTAGATATTTCCACCACCATACTTCACAGTGGGGATGGTGTTCTTGCAGTGATGATAGGTGTTAGGTTTGTGCCAGACAATGCTTTTTCCTTGATGGGCAAAAAGTTTTTGTCTTAATTTTTGTCTCAGCTGACCAGAGAACCTTCATCCATAAGTTTGGGAAGTCTACCACACGCCTTTTAGTGAATGTTAAACATGCTTACGTTAATTTTTTCTGTAAGCAATACTTTTTTCCCCCCTGGCTGCTGTTCTGTAAAGCCCAGCTTTATTAAGTGTATAACATGGTTCTGGAAACAGATACATTACTTGTGGAGCTTTCCAGTTTTCTCGGGGTTGCCTTTGGTTTCTTTGTTGCCTCTCTGATTAATGGTCTCCCTGCATTGGTGTTGAGTTTTGGTGGACAGCCCTCTCTAGACAGGTTTGTTGTGGAGCCATATTATTTCCATTTTGTAATGATGGATTTATTGGTGCTCTTCTGGATTTTCAAGGTTTGGGATTTTTTTTTGTAAACCAAAATGATTTGTAATTTTTCCTTTGTAACTTTGCCCCTGACCTGTTTGGCGAGCTCCTTGGTCTTCATGATGTTGCATGCTTGGTGGTGCCTCTTGATTAGTGATGTTTCCCTAAATAATAAGATCAATACTGACAAATTAAATTATGAAAGTAGAACAAATACTATATAACTGTACATAAACTACAGAATCAAATATCTTATTTGCATAAATCCTTTACCACACTAACACACTAATAAAGGGAACTTAATTGCAGTACCACTGCACTTAAACAAAAACAAAATTATTAAATTGCAATATGGAATCTATGCACAAGTTGTATTTATATTACATGTGATCTGAAATCATTACAGGGTGAAACTTACACAAACATGAAATATAGGGGTGACCACAAATCAATACGGTGTGAACAAAAAAGCTTCCAAATGGTGGCCATCATTGTCTATATAACCAGCCTATTCAACTAGGGGCCAGTGGGCCAATATGGCCCAGAGAGTGCCCCCTAATGGCCCCAACTATGCCCCAACCATTAAAGCAATATAAAATATCAATAACAAAAAATATACTGCAAAAAACAGAATGCACTGCACCCCAAAAACTTTCTCACAGGTAGCTACAACAACAGCCAAAGATGTCATTCCCAGTCTGAGGCATAACATTGACAATGAAAATACTGTGGTATTAAAAGAATACAATGGTTAAAGGCACCACATTGAGCAGCACAAGACTTTTCAGACAGCCTTTCCTGAAGGGACAGAAGAGAGAGAGAGGAAAGTAGAGAGTATGCATGCTACAACTGGAGCTGCGCCACGATAGTAAGGTCATGCACAGCTCAAGAGAAAGTCACTGCAGCCTCCCTTCCTGTGCCTTGGATTTTAGCAAAGTAAAATAAATGAATGTTATTAAGTGAAAGTTATTGTTATGTTAATATTCCAACATGTGCAATAATTCTTTTTCATGCACTGCCTTTGTTAGGCTTTCTAGTTTTTTACTGCACTTTATTGTTGTTCTTCTGGCGAGCTGTCCAGGGTGTACCCCGCCCTTGCCCGGAGTCGGCTGAGATGGGCGCCAGCCTCCCCGCGACCCTAATTAGGAATAAGCGGTTCAGAAAATGAATGAATGAATGAATGAATTTATTGTTGTTCTTGTTCAATAGACATTTTTCTTTAAAACAAATTTAGACATGTCTGGTTAAGTGGATCACTTCTCAAAACAAATGTTAAATTTAATCCACTATTTGCAAAATTTGCAACAATTGCTCATGCAATAAATATGCATAGCATATTATATATATTGCATTGTATTGATTAAAAAATGTGTTATTTGCTATACCGGGTGGTCAAAATGTAACTGAAATTCTTGCTTAATATTAGTTTTTGCCATTTACAAATGTCCGACCCAAACACATTCCGTGACTTTAAAAGGCCCAGCTGAAATTGTAATTGAATATACCTGCTATACACGCTTGGAGGCGATTTATGAAGGCTGCCATGGCTCGACGAGTCATGTCGGTGGGAATAGCGCCTATCTCCTGCTGAATAACAACCTTAAGGGCTGCAAGAGTTTGGGCTTTATGGGTATACACTTGTAATATTTTTTTAGAGCACCGGTATTGGTCATCCTTATAGCATAATCCATGTGTAATGTAATACATTTAAATTATTTAAGCATTTAAACATAAATGACCATTAACCATGCACTATACTGGCCAATTTTATCCCATGGATTACTATCAGGGGCTGAACCAGGGTTGGGCTTCCAACAGACCTTTGCAACGCCTCTCCTGTTACTTTTCAGCGATCATTTGTTGGATACTCCAAGGAACAGATAGTGTAGCAAGCTGTCCAGAGTGTACTCTGCCCTTGCCCAGAGTTGACTGAGATGGGCGCCTGCCTCCAGCAATCAGAATTAAGCAATTCAGATAATTAATGAATGAATACCTGGAGATCTTTCAGTAGTTCAATGTTGCTAAATCAGAAAGCTTATATACTCTGAAACAATTATTGAACTGAAATGAATTGATACACACACACACACACACACACACACACACACACACACACACACACACACACAATGGTCTCCTGTGGAGATCACCTCTCACTATGCCATAGAATACAAGCTGCACAGTTGCAGGAAAAAATTGCAGATGTGTTCTTGGCTGTGATGTGTCGCTCATTAAATACCACAGACACCTCCTTGCATTGTTGTACACGGTCACCTGTATAGATTACCTGAACACAAGAAAAATGTGGTTCAGGATGAACTCAGGGCTATGTTCAACATGCGGGTAATTGAGGAATCGCACAGTGACTGGAGCGAGTCTGATGGGTTAGTCCGGTTTGTGTAGAAGTTCAATGCCTACCCAGTGCCTTGTATTGATGAAATGCTCAGTCGTTTAAGTACAGATCACTTTTATTCAACACTGCATTTAACAAACCCCAGCACCAGTATAACAGACCTCAGGTTCAGAATACTGAAGACTCGAAGACTCAAACAGTTGACTTTGCTTTTCAGTAGTAGTCTCACTCTGAGACACACAATATAACTTAAACATTTACTGAGTACTATTCACACATAGACACATGACTTGCAGCTGTCTCTTTGATTACTGGCCTCTCTCTGTAAGCACGCAAGATAACATGTAGAAACAGATGCCAGTATTGACACACAGGTGAAACTTATCAACGTCTTACCTGCTGATTCTATATGACTTCTCTCCATATGCAGATGGCGCTCCATCACTGCCACAATGTCATATTAATGAATGACACCAAATTTGTAGTGATTCGTGTAATAATTTCACCATTTTGACTACTCATACAAGGGCCATATGTTGGTGATATACCACACACTTCTTACACATGCCATCTTAATAACATATCAAATGTGATTTACTGTCATATTGGATAATTCTGGATTAAGTCTTTCATTAAATTGAAATTATTTCAGATTTTTATGTTAAATCGTTCAAATTACATTTGACAGCTACTCTCATCCAGATTTATAATCCTTCAGTGTGGTTTTTCTTTGTTTGTTTGTTTGTTTGTGTAAGTTCTTGCACTGCCAAGCTGTCAGTGTTGAGAATACTATAAGAAGCTACAATATGTAAAGTAAATAAATGTTCAACAAACAATTAAAGTTACATTTTTTTTAACATCATAGGGACTTCTACTCAAGAAAGAGAAATCGAAATAAAGTGAGTGGAAATACACATAGACATTGAATTCTTAAAATAAGAATCAAAAGAAAATTCATACAAAATTTTTTTTTCATGTTGTGTTTCTAAATCCTATACGTATTTATATAGACCGCTGTTTAGTGTACATTAGTTTTTGACAGATATGTGAAGGTTTCTTTTGAAATTCTAATAAATTCATACACATTAGTCTCACAGATTAAGTGTGAAAAGTTTTTTTGTTTGTTTTTGTTTTTTTTTCAAAATAAAGGTATTATAATGGTTTTCATATCAACCTGTATCAAATAATTCATTCATACATTCCTTCATTTGTTGAGTTGCTTCATCCTGCTAGGGTCACGGGAGAATGACATCTATCGCAGCCGACTCTGGGCAAAGGTGGGGTACATCCTAAATAGCTGGCCAATCCATTGCTGCAACACACATAACCATTAGTAGTCTGTATTTGGTGATATTGAAATGGCCAAATGAAGCAACTTTGGTTTTGAAAGACAATATAATGTATGCTACAGTACACTTTCTTATTTATCATTATAATTTTTTCAAAACATCATTTTATTTTTCATTATTATAAGTTACTACCAATATAGCTCCTTTGGGATTTTTTTGAACACTGGTGTATTGAATATTGAGTACTGTTTTTTAACAATTAAATGTGAAGGATTGCAGACAAATATTGCATGTCTTTAGAGGGTAAACTAGTCACTGAAACAGCAAACAATTTAATTATATTTTATAATTATTAAAAAGAATTTACAGCATATTTCCACTGATATATCTGCATAAACTGACTTTGAATGACTGGAACTTAAACACTAAGATGCTATGTATATTTAATAATACACTACAATCTCAGAACAGAACACTGATCCTGCTTTTAAACGTAGCAATAATTAATGGAGTTTTTATTTTGCTGGTGAAACGTCTGGAGGATTTTAAAGCAGAAGTAAAAATGGTCACATTCTTTCCTTCTAATTTATTTCTGGTTCTTACTCAATTGCTCAACTGTACCATAAACATTATGGGCCATTATTGCATATATATATATATATATATATATA
>JAOUQZ010000030.1:7770018-7780069 GCA_028564935.1 Neosilurus hyrtlii
ATATATATATATACACACACACACACACACACACACACACACACACACACACACACAAACACAAAGATACAAAAAACACACATTGCCTTTCTGTCAATTGATCTCCCTGTCCTCTGACCCTTTCTTCTCTGTTACGCAAGGTCAGATTCTCACAGATTCACACTTCAGCAAAGCAGAGCAAAGTGTGCTAGCATGACTCAATAGCAGACCAGGTAATTCAACATTCTCAATAAGAGGCAGAGAGAAGGGGTGGGTGAAAGATTGAAAATACACAATGTCTGAATGCAGGACACATAAAGGACAGATATCAAAAAGCCTAAACAAACATGTCTGCCAGGTCCATACTCCCCACTCCCCACAAGGCTGACATGAGCAAATGAGATGTCAGAGGTCAAAGATGATATCTATCCTAGAAATGAGTCTTTCCCTCTTCTCTAACTCCATATATAACATGAGAAACACCACATAAGACCTGGTGTTTTGAAGATTAGTAGACTCTAGCATTCACCCATCCCAATGTGGCCCTTGTCAAAGTCGGTCAAATCATTACGCTTGCTCATTTTTCCTGCTTCCAATCACATCAACTTTAAAAGCTGACTGTTCGCTTTCCACCTAATACATTCCAGCCACTGAAATGGAATGATCAATGTTATTCACTTTAAGTAACTGCCACATTGGGATGGCTAAACAACTGGGTTCAAAATGGCAGGTTTGTGGGATGTAGGCTTGTGGGATGTTTGTGGTAATGCAATGGCAATTAATGGTCCAAGGAGGGACAACCAGTACACACACAAATATATATATATATATATATATATATATATAAGGAATAGATCTATCTCCTGTCTCTTTACATAATTTGTATATGCTGAGTAAGTAAAGGTAAACATAAAGGGGCATTTTGTATGAAAATCAGAATTTGACAGAATTTTTAATTTTTAATTTTTTTTGCTGTTCCATGAAGTGAACAAATCCATGATAAAAATAAAAACTTATTTCCAGCATTTTTCCAGAAAAAATGGACTTTTATGGAGTCCTCTTCTATACTTACACCAAGCATGCATCTTTTTTAACACACAGGTGATATGCACATTCTTGAATTTTTGGTTTTGTAGTGATCACACACACCCGAGGCTCCAGTCAGCTCCAATATGATGAGTATAATACACCTAAAATTTTGCATGTTTATTTAGGTTTTTTGTTCTACTTGAGTTAGCATTGGTATGGAGAACAAAGTCCACTTGGTGTTTGGGATTGTTCAGAAAGTAAAAATGGCATGAAACACTGGTCACAAATTCAGAATTATTTTGCTGCATATGCACTGAAAATACCTTGAACAGCACTATAAAAGGGGTAGAAGCTTTTGTTGATAGGTCCTTTCGACTGTCTGATAGGAGAAAAGCAATTATATTATTATTATATTAGCAAAATGCCCCATTCAAACATATTTTTTAAATCTCCAAGGGTACACCTTTGACCTAAGAAACTAGTATTGACCACTTTAGCAGAAATAACTTATAAGTATTAAATTACCCAGTGGGATTAAAGGCTATTTTTATAAAATTTGTTTTATTTTAAATCAGATAACTTAGGCACTGGAATTCTGCAGATATCAGTCCTTTTTTATTTTAAGATATATGACCTGAACTACAATCAGCAACATTTGAAGCAAGATTTGTGCAGCATCAGTGTTCAGCTTTGACAGTTACTCATAAAAGGGTAATCCCATGAGGATCTAGCATCAGCTATTCTTTTTACACTGGTTTCTGTTAATTAACAACCACTGGACCCCTTCAAGCTTTCATTCTCCTCTTTTAGATTACAGGTTGCAAGCATAGGTAACACATGCTGTTTCCTGGTACACATTGCAAATCTGTTAGAGGAAAGAAAGGAACATATTTGAGGCCAGTGGTGAGAATAGAGTCTTAATTGTTACTGCTTTGCATGTCAAGTGTGTAAGTGCAAATGGTGGCAAAGTTTCTATTTAAAAACACTTCATCAGAAACAAATAAATGACTGTGGGTTTTACAGACTGCTTAGGAAGGTAGATGAGCACCCAGGAGAGAACAATCAAATAAATAAAGAAAAAGATAAAACAGACAGTGGCAATAACTAAAAGCTTTTAATGAGATATGAAATTAATTAACAACCGTGCAGCCTTATCTACAACTTTGAGAATAAGTGTGTGTGTGTGTGTGTGTGTGTGTGTGTGTGTGTGTGTGTGTGTGTGTGTGTGTGTGTGTGTGTGTGTGTGTGCGGTATTTGCACCAGACATGAATCCGTGTACATCCATCTGTACCAATGTCTGTGTTAACATCAAGGGTTGTCAAGTCAGTAGTGCGGATGTTGACCCATTAAGGTAATTCAACCAAGAAATTCAATCAGAAAGAAGAGAAATGAGTTGACAGTAAACACTACAAATTAGTCAGTGTGTTGTACTTTTCTAATGTTTTTTTATATATAATTTCAGCAGATTTTTATATTTACAATGGTTAAGTAGATACATGCAACTAAACACCATGAGCACCGGAACATGAGATCATCAAAAGGTTGTGGTAGCATTCGGAATTAGTTTGGTATGAAAACACAACTGAGTGCCTGTAGAGGAAACATGTCTGAATGAGTGTGTGTGTGTGTGTGAGAGCTCTGTAATTTGAGTTGAATAGCATGAACATGCAAAGTAGTCACTAAATAAAAGGTGGAAATAAAAATACTCTTTTAGTGGAAAATGTGTCAATTAGAAATTCAGTTGGTCATTCACATGTTTTTAAAGTTAAAGACAAGACAAAAACGAACACAACAAACACAAATGGCAACTCTGTTGCTTCAGCACTGTATAATACACTGTACATGAATCTTCTGTTGAATTAAAACAAGGTCTACAACCATTTATTTGGTAATTAAATAATTATGAGATTTGAAACCTTTGATATCAACAGGTGATTGTAATCATGCTTTTGCACAAAAGCAGTATCAAGGAAGCACCTATTTTGGATGGAGTAAAAGATTAGCAGAGGATGTAAAAATGCATGAGAAAATTATTGAATTTTTTTAAAAGCAGTTTCACTGTCACGTCCACACCGGACTCTCTCTGCGACTTACACACCTCGTTCCTAATCTCCCAAATTTTAATGAATATCACCTGCATCTTGATTCCCTGCACTCATTATTTCCCCTATTTAAGCTGTGTTTTGCCTTTTGAAACCCTTGTCTCCGGGAGTCTGACATAACATTCACAAAGAAAGATAGGAAGGTGTTTGAATAGTTCGCCCTAAACAATGCATAATATTATTAAACAAAACAAACCTAAGTTGAACACCCATGATTTCAATCCCTTAGTTGGCAATGAACCAAGAATAATCATTTATCTATAACTGATATAATCACATAGGCTTAGGATTATTTTAGCGAATGTTTATCAAGCGCTACAATACAGAATGATATCTACAAATTCCAGTTAAATCTTTACTGTGCAAAAAGGCCTTATGTTGACTGTGTCCATAATTGTACCAAAGCATCTGGAAAGGACCACAGTGAAAATGATTATAAATGGTAATGTGTGTTGGCCCTGTAATGAAGGTGTACCCTGCCTTCACCCAGAGCTAGCTGCACGTTACCCCCGTAGGATAAAACGTGACAAGTGAATGAATCCATGAAATCCATGGATCCTGTACTGTTGCACACCATAATACCGTGCTTGAATTTTTTTCTGATTTGGGGTTGCATATTCAATTTTCAGCAGTGCACCAATATATTATTTGCACTGTATCTAAATCTATATGTGTGCTCAAGTGAAGTGGAGATGTATATAATATACATATTGTAAGAGAGTTAACTAATTTGCAAGAACACAAGAGATTAATTACCATCTCTTTTTCTCTCTCTTGCTCTCTTGCTCTCTTGCTCTCTCTAATAATTCTAATCTAACTCTCCCTCTTATATCTCATAAAATTGCATGATTATATTAATATTGCCTGTGGGCTGATGGGTTTGAACTGATTACTATCACTTTTCTTACTTCAGTGAGAGGTATGAAGAGAACTGATTGTGAAAGAAGGCTTGTGGGAATTCATGTAACAATGGTCTATTCTTGTTTCTTACAATAAACACCAAGCATTTGGTGGTGTTGGAATCACTGTGGCAGAAAAAGTTCAGTACATAACTGCAGAAAGGCAGGTTAAGAGGCTAATAATAAGTAATTTTGCTAGCACAGCAGCCACAGAAACTTAGCAGACATGTGTCAGCTGCATTTGCCATCACAGTTTGAAGTCATAACCCTACCTCCACTATGATAAAAATCTCTGTGCAGTATATCGTTTATGTTACTGGACAAACTAGAGATAATTTATCCACCTGAAATCATTATGCTTAGGATTTATTGGTTAAAAGTTGAGAAGAACGTGGACATGTTTGTAGAAGGAATGAGCATGCAACTGAATGTAGCTTAGTGAAGGTAATTGAATGTAGCTATTGCTTTGGAGGAAGTGAAGCATTAATAAAAATGGTAGGAAAGTGATGGTGGAGTAGGAGTGGTCAATCTCAGTGTCAGCAATTTTCTCTCTTTGTTTCTTATTCTCTCTTTTTGTGGCTTTAATTGCTTGTTTGTAAATGCATTCTAATGGACAATTCCAATGGCCAAGTCAGTTGTTTATTCAAGTGTCAGTGCTTGAGCTCTAACTCTTTGGCCTTGTGTCTGTTCTGTAAAAGTAGCATTTGCCCAGATACATGATTCCTTACATTCCTAATTCTTTAACCAACAGCGGCAAGAGTAGAATTGTATAGTTCCTCCTGTAATTGTTTTGTTTTTAATTGCTTCTTTTTTGGCAATGTGTGACAACACAAATGTATTATTTTATAACCAAATTGCAGTCTGTCTGTGTTGTAATCCAAGCAGTATGTGAACATGTATGTACTGTAACTGAAACCTTTGGGCATGTGTTTGTGTCCTAACACCAATAGTGTGGCCATGTGTCACTGATTTATCAGTAGCACCTTTTGAACATGTTTCTGTGTTCAAAGAGTAACATTTTGTCCAGATTTCACTAACATGTGTCTATGCTGTAACTTCATAATTGTCATGAGTATTGTAACAGTAAACTTTTTTGTCCATATGTTAGTGCTGTATGTTTGTCAAGGTTTTAACTGTTTATCACTATAAAAACATTTATATATGTATTTATAGTGTCCATGCACATTTGTGGTGGAAGTCTGAGTAAGGCCATAGACTTATGTGTGTATAGACCTCAAGTGGAGCATCACCACACTTTTTCCATCTTGTTCAGTCTGCTTCTTCTGATAATATCAAATATTACCTTCTGCTTTGAACTTTGAAATACAACCAGTGGATAGGTAACACCCACTGCGCACCCAGAAATGTTGCAGAAACCGACTCTATCTTTTTGTTTTATTTATTTATTTTTTATTATTTATTTATTTTTTATGGACAGCACTTGCACACCCTCTAAGTTTATGAAGCAGTGTTTTCACAGTAAACACTGAATACTAAAAGATTAAACTTGTTTTCATAAACTAAATATCAAATAAATATTTAATAGACTGGTGCAAACAGAGATGAGTCAGTGTCTGTATGAATGTTAGGGGATTGAAGTCAAAATGTAATAATAGTCCAACAATTTATTACAGAACATAAAGCACCAAGGCACATTTTAATCTCTTCAAAATGCATTTGTATATAAGTTCCATTATGAAAGTATCTCTCATGGACTGTAAAGCTAATACTGCTATTATGACATGATTGGTTTATTATTAAAATGTACCACTTGCTAAAACAATTAGTAAAGGATGTATCACCAGGCAATAATTTCATCATTTCATGTTGCTCTCAACTGTGCATGAAACATCATCCTCATCTTTTCCCATCATTTTTCAAGCATTTATTCCAGATTAACACTGCATACTGGATTGTGTATAGACTTTAAACAATGTCAGCTTAAACTGAAGCATTTCTCCTGCAAGACTAAGGGTATAAATCCATCAGTCAGTTAAGAAGAGGCTAAGAGAGTGTCTTATGCTTCAGCCAAGTCATTTACACAAAATTTGTTCCTGTATCAAGTTTACATTAATATAATATGTTCAGACTCTGATGTGTTGAAACCAATATATCTAATCAGTGTCTGAACAGTGCAGACTGACCAATAACAATTCTAAGGGCAAAGTGTAGAGTACCAGGATACAAAGACAAAACTATTACACACACACACACACACACACATTTTCAGTGAGTTAAAGGGGTTGATTTGATTGAGCTTCTATAATTATGTAAATTATGCATCAAGCTCAAGAGGGAGTGCACAGTAGTAGGATTTTTCTTTGCATTCCTATTTGTCTTTAATAACATATACAAAGATGAATGTTGTTTGTATATGGCCATTACACTTGGCAATTAATAAACACTTCAACTGGATCAAAATGACAGACACTCAGTTTGTCACAGTCACTTGAAGCTGGCATCATTATGCTTTAAAATAGAAAAGCAAATCATAAACATCTTATTCACTTTACTTGTGTTTCTGTGTAAGATATAATAATACTTTGAATAAGTATAAAAACATACCATTATGGAGCACAGTTGCCGTATGCATTTATTTAGTATGTACACCTCAAGCTCTGAGTGCACAGAGCTTAACTGACCTCATTTATTGTTAAAGAATTTAAAAATGACCTATTAAAATTATTTGTAGTTTGATTTTTATGTTCCTGTATTGTATATACTAAAACAAATTGAATTTAAAAAACATAGATATTAATTACAGTGGCACCTGCCAAGGAATGAGAAATATTGGGCAGAAAGAGAAGCATCTGTTCTTGGGCAAACATTATAGATCTGAGTAACACTGACTTTGACAACTGGGTCCATTCGTCTCCAGAATTGCAGGTCTTCCTGGTATGCAGTGGAAAGTACCTATTAAAGGTGGTCCAAGGAAGGACAACCAGTGATCTGGCATGGTTGACTAAGACTCACTGATGTGGTGTGACTGATGTTTGGTCTGATCCCACAGAAGAGCTACAGTGCTAAAACTAGTTATGCTGGTTATTACAGAAAGGTGTCAGAGCCCAAAGAGTATTGCAGCCTGTTGATTATGGGCTTCAGATCCACAGTCGAGTAGTTTTAACGTTATGGCTAATTGGTGTATGTGTGTAAAACTGAAATCTCTTTTATGTCATATACCTACTTTTAAATGATGTATCAGTAATATCAGAATCATTCAAAAATAAATATATGGACTGGAGAAAATTGAGAACTCTGTTGTTTGTTAGGTTAGAAAGATCTGGTCAAACATAATGATGTCCCTCTGATTAAGGGTCTGGGCTACTGATTAGTAGGTTGAGAGTTCAAATCTTGTCAAGTCTCTAAAACCATTGATCAAGATCCTTAAACTTCAACTGCTCCAGAAGTGCTAAACCACCCTGTCTACAGACCCAAGCTTCTTTCCAATTTCACATAATCAAGAACAAGTAAAAGCATCATATGCATGTCATATGTGTACTGTGTATGTATATGGACCATAAACCATGGCTTTAATCTACCATGGCTTTAATCTAAATCCTAAACCCATTTAATTTAACCATCTCTTTGGATTACTGTACATCTGAACTTTATATTAAGTCAATTTTATAATCTCCAAATGTGTTGACTGCAACCAGCAATTTTGTCCCTAAATAACTTCTTTTTTCAAGTTTTTAATTGTAATTCAATGGAGCTGATCTGACTAATCACATAGACTGATTATCTGGAGCAGATGTGTCAGATCAGGACTGGAATTCAACTGTATAAGAAGGTAGATTTTCCACAATTGAATTGGAGAGCACTGATCTAAGGATTCTTCACAAGCTCAAATCGCTCACTGACAAGTCTAATATGAACGATATAATCCAGGCCTCCTGTATCATTTCAATTAAATTTTATTTGTATGGAGCTTTTAGCGATGGGAAGGTAATGCTCCCTGAGATTGCATGGGAGAAAAAAAACCTTGAGCGGAACCAGCCTTGAATGGAGACCCATTCTCTTCTGTGTTACACCAAATAATAGGATTATAAATCGGTATTCCCCCACAATGTTATGCTATCAAATAAAACATAACAAAATGTGTTGTTAAACAGACGTTCAGAAAGAACATTAATTAGATAAGAATTAAAGATTATAGTAACAGTTCAAATCAGAAGACACTGATACATCTGAAAGTGTGTTTATGCATTTAGAGTATTTCTCTATAATTTCCATCATTTTCTTTTTGTAGTTTTGCTGTGTTTTACAAGATGAAGAGGATTATTTTAAACCTAATTTAGTCTGGAAATGCAGACAGGCAACAATAAACATATTTCAATCATACATGATTCATTTTTTAACACAGACACATAGTTTCTTTAATTTCCTTTGAAATAGCTTTATTTATTTTAGATAATACTGACACATGTACTCAATAGCTGTTACCAGGCTGGTTAAAAACATCAATATTAAAACTGTTAGAGGATTTTTTTTCTGGTTCTAAGAATCTTATACCTGTAATATTGTACACTTTTACAGAATTATACCATAACATCTACTGTTTTATTTTTCTTTTGCGTCAAAAATGTACTTATTACTTTATTAGAAAAAGAACAAAACCATCTACATATGGTCAGTATGTCCAGAACTGCAGATCTAGTTTCTCAAGTTAAGATGCTGAGAAAGAAAAAAAGGTTTCAGTGGAGAAAGCAAAAATGTCACTTTTCATTTCAGGTTCAAAATGTGAAGTTACAGGAAGCATCAACAGACAAGAAAAAACAACAGAACAGAACGTCTAAGCAGCTTCAGGGAGAAGAAACTAAAGAAATAAAACAGTTCTGATGTTACCATTTTGATGTCTCTGTGATTAGCATTCTACCATAAGATATAATCCAGACGAATGGCGAATTCCAGTGAGCAGACAGACTTTCATTCCCATACTTGTGATGATGAGATTTCCAGCAAATGCCAAGGACAGGGAATTACAAATATGGGGGATGGAGGAGAGCTGAGGACTGTGGTGGTTTCCAGTGGCATGAATGGAAAAGAACACGAGAACTTGTGGCTTTGGTGCCCGTAGTATTTTAGCATTGGTGATGATAATTCTCTAAGTCCTTCCATTTCTATTCGTCTACTTCCTCTTCCTGAAGCATGCCACTACCGGGTTACCTGGAAAAGAAGATACATGGTTTATAGGTTTATAGATAAGAGTTACTTGTTTTAGTCACCCTCAAGCTTCCACTAAGTTCAAGTATATGAAACACAATCATCTACCAACAGATGCATATAATTTTACATTTAGTACCACAGTCACATGGTTTTAATAAGTTAATTTGTCACAATGACAATTAAGCTGGTTGACACTAAATTCGTTACGAAGACAGATTGTTGAATGACTGGCAGCTGTCTTATCAGCAATGTAAACCCATTGTAAAAAAAACAAAAAACAAAAAAAAACCCCAAAAACAACCCTCTGGTTTTTATATATATATATGGGCTCAATGATGGTCTGGCCACATTGTATGCTTAAACCAGCCAGAAAAAAATGGAATAAAATGGAATTCAGAAATCTCTCAACACCTAGAAACATACAATAATTTATTCATTAATTCAACCTCAGTAGGTGTTTTATCCTATTCTGGGTCACAGTGGATCCAGAGCCTGTCTTATATATGTACTGCATATGTATATGGACCATAAGCCTAAATCTGCCTTTGAAGCAGGATGCCACTGTAGCTTTAATCTAAGTGTGTATAGTATTCTGACACACCTAAACCCATTTAATTTAACCCTCTCTTTGGGTCACTGTACATCGAAACTTTATTTTGAGTCAATTTTTATAATCTCCTAATGTGTTGAGTGCAACCACTTGAAGGTTTTGTCCAGCAATCTTGTCCCTAAATAACTTCTTTTATAAAGTTTTTAATTGTAATCCAATGGAGCTGGGGCGTCATGTACAAAGGGTGCATACGCACAAAAACGTTGCGTACACACTTTCCCACGGAAAAGTTCAGATGTATCAAGAGTGAAATGTCCGTGGAAATG
>JAOUQZ010000030.1:7829061-7839074 GCA_028564935.1 Neosilurus hyrtlii
CACACACACACACACACACACACACACACACACACACACACACACACACACACACACACACACACACACCAAGGGCAGAGGGCTCAGGACACAACATTGGCAGTCAGCTATTATTCTTCCATGTTCAAAACTCTTGACAGACTCATTTCTCTGCCTTCATCCACACCTCACCCAATACTTATCATCCAGATAAGACTTTTTATCTTTCTCAATTTCTCCATCAGTTATTCTCTGTTGTTCTTAAGCTTACCGCTCTCCCTTAGCCTCTCCTTTTCAACACTTTGTTTCTTGGGTTTAATGGTTACATGTAATGATGAATAACTCTTAAACAGTTACCCACACTAATTATAATGAGATTATACTGTATAGATAAATACACTGATTAATTGTGCTCTTATCCCTGATCCACAAGCTCACACAGATATCTATATAACACATAGATAGAAATGATATCACAGTTGTAGATGCAAGCATTCCTCACACACACACACACACACACACACACACACACACACACACACACACACACACACACACACACACTTAGAATACTGCATTCACAACAATGTTAACAAAATCCAATTTCATATACCCCACAGTTGCTCCCTAGTTAAAATGTCATATTTAATAAGTTAGGCATTAACGCATAGTGAAGGGATAATTATTGAGGCAATAGCCATGTAATTTCAAAATTGACAAGGTAATGGACGATAAAGTTTAAAGATAATTATCACCAAATAAGCTAATCCTTTTCCTTTTTTAAAATCCTTCACTTTCCTCTTTCCATTTAGGAACTTAAGAACCCAAGCAAAATAATAGCCTCCACTGCACTGCCTTATCAAGTCAATACAGTCAGATTGTTGCAAAAATCATTGACAGAAATGCAATTCACAAAATATAGCATGTCTGGCCATGGCATTAGTTTTCTACTACTAAAGCTGCCAATTATATACCTGAGCTTCCAATAATACTCAATAAAATCTATGGATATCTATGTTTAGACACTTTTTCACTTCATTCATGTCAGGTTTACTTCCAAAAAATACTTAAACTGAATGAAAATGATAGCACTAAATGAAACCAGTCACCAAACTGAACTTTAACTCACCTATATGGTTGCGGTGTGAAGAGGCCAGAGCCAGACGCCCCCAGAGAGACAGCAGGGCCAGGGTGAGCAGCAGCAGCCATGCACACACACTCTGTATATCCCGCTCCCGCATTCTGAAACACACACACACACACACACACACTAATTAGGATTAAGCGGGTTAGAAAATTAATGACTGAATGAATGTATTAATGAATAAATGAATAATAATAATAATAATAAGCAGAAGAAGAAGAAGAAGAAGAAGGGGTAGAATAAACCACCTAATGGTGAATTTAAAAAAAAAATAAAAATAAATAAAACATTGTAATAACTCAATAAAAAATACAGTATGAATCTGCATTTGTTTCTGTGTAGAACTCAGTGTCCATCTATATATCCATACATTTATCCATTTTTTTTATGTCTACATGATATTAGTATAATTATGACACATAGCTGTTCACTTTAAATTAAATGGAGTCAAAAGTTTGACATGCAGCAGAAAAGGTACATTTTAAATGTCAGTTTGGAGGACAGCACAGAGCTTTAGTGCAGATAAAAATCAATACTGCAATTCAACAAGAGATTATTTTACTGCGAGAATCTTCAGCATCAGAATGGTGCAAGTGTACTTTTGTTTCCTAATAAAAAATTAATCTGGAAATTTTATTCTATAGGAATGTTAACGGAGAAAAGCCATCATGTTCAGTGAATGTCATCCAAAGAGAAGGCAACTGGAATGAGAATACACATGTGACTTTTTTTTTGGTAAGCTGATCATATTGGAAGACAGGTCATTTGTCAGACCTAAACAACTGGCTGCTTTTGGAAGAGACCAGGATATTTTATTCCATTTGGCAAGAAGAGCACCTACAGTGAGCACGCTCGATAACAGGCTCGTGTCTCCTGGCTGGCTGAGGGCCCAGTGCTGTGACAGTCAGGCTCTTTTTAAACTAAAGCCAAAGAGCAGAACAGATTCCCAGTCACTCAGATTACAAAAAGATATACAAAGATATGTAATATTCCTTTTGAGCAAGGGTGACAAATGTAGAAAGGTAGAAGGCAAAAGGAAGACAGTGAAATAGAGTGACAGATGAATACAGAAAAGAAACAGTCTTAAAGAGACAGAAAAAGTGATAAAAAACAGAAGACGAACATGGGAACATGAGGTGATTTTGTGTAATATGAACAGGGAGTAGTGAGGAAAATTATACAAATGTATATTTTCTCAATTATCCCAGTATAAAATCCCTGTGGAGACTGTAAGAGATTTCTCCTGCTGAAATTCATGTCTGCAAATAGAAATTTACAAACAGAGAGGTGGCTGAAAATGAAACAAACAAGGCAGAAGAAATTATAGGAATGTAAATCAGAATGAACTCCAAATTAAAATTATTTGTCAAATGTAAAAATCCAACCTATATATTTCTTTAACATGACTGGTATTCGAATCCATTTTTATTTGTGAGTTTAGAAAGCACACACCCTTTAACATAATTAAGCTGTGTAACTGCCCAAAAAGCAATTTACTGAGAGAATGTCCACTGTAAATCTCAGCAATATCCTGTGCTAATATGCCAAAATTAAGCTTTTCTGATATTAAGGCAAAATAAATAAAACAGACTATAATGTCTTATGCAGACAAAAATATTGTGTAGCCACAAGTCAATATACAGAGAATAAAGGAAGGAATGAAGAAAAAGAGAAAGAGGGAGAGCTACCACATTCACACCTCTTCACATGCCACTATCCATCAGCTCTGTAATCAACCTCTCCTTTACACTCTCTGGAGTTGCTAAACTATAGGACATCCTCACCTTCAACTCAGCCAGTGATCAATACACTCTATGATCAATAGCTGGTGCAAACGCTAAAATGCCACTCAGGACAGTGAAATAAAGCGAGATTCCAGAGGCCATATAAAAACTGAAAGCAACTAGTGACCATGCAAAGTCGATAAACGCCAACGAAATAAGCGACGAGAGGTAAAATTTACTCAGGCGTCGAGCTGAACTATTACGCAACATGATTTGAGCAATAATCAATCAGAGCCTAAAGATACTGTTGTCTGTCAGATTCCACCAGACAGTTTCTTAAAACCTTTTCCTACTCGCTTGCATAGACCATGCAAAATCTGCGATTTCAATGCGGTCACTGTGTGGAAGAAGCTCAAAGTACATCATAATTTGTGTGTATGTCATACGTTTAAGAAGCTTATTTTAACATAAATGACCATAAAAAAGCACAAAACTTTTAATTTTATCCCGTGGATTACTAGCAGTGTAGTACACTACGGGGGTTAGCAGCTTAACTGTCGTTTTTCCCCGGAAGTGACACTAACGTGTTGGACAGGGTTGATGTCTCGTGTGGAGACGGTGAAACTTACATTTTACTGAGGATGAGAATGCTGCCCGAGATGTGCGTGACAGTAGATCCAAAGTGGCTTATCAGCTAACTTTTTGGCAACTCAGCTTTCTTGTTGTCAGTTGGTTTAGGAACAAAAATAAATGTTTTCTGCAATTTCTGTGCTTGTTGTTTGTGCAGCTCAGCACTTGATGAAAATGTGTTATGCTACACGGTTCAGTGATGTAGCACAGCCAATCCAACGAATAAGCCAATTAGAATGGCTGACAATAAACAGCCAGTCAAAAAGGCAACATGTCTCTGAGCATGCATAAAGTCGTAACACTCGTACGAACTTTGAAAACGGGCAAGGATGTGATTGTTTTAAATAGCTGTTAACACTATCTCACCACAGGTACCCTTTAACTCTACTGTGAATCAAATGAGACAAAATCATTATATTAATACTGCAATAAATACACCACAATGCAATTCACAGGTAAAATAAATACCTTTAGAACAATGAACAATACTAAGCATTAATCCAATGCAATAACATAAAAGCTCCCATAGACTGGGTAGTCACTGCTGGTTTTCATAGTGGATATCACATATAGCCTTTACAATTATACCACCTATAGCTTTTGAAAGAAGTGTTCGTTAATAATTTATTGGATAGTTTAGACCCCCTTTTTTATTCATTTATATAGTGATTAATTTATTTAGTATTTAGGGAAAGGATTTGTGTCCAGAGGATAAACTGGTAATACACCAGGTGCAATACACCAGGAACAGAATGTTTGTCCACTAAAGGGCACCATGCACACACATTCACACCTCAGTAGCCAACCAACGACCTTACATATGTTTTATAATAATAATAATAATAATAATAATAATAATAATAATAATAATAATTGTCAATACAACATTAAATCAATTTCATGGAGAATAAAAATTCCCCTTCGCAACCAGGTAGTCATGAATGCTGGACTGTTGAATGTATTGTATGATATTTCTATTCAATGATCAGCCATAACCATCTGGCTAATAACCACAAAGCCACCTACCTAATATTGTGAACATCTTTATTGTTACAGGTAGTGCCCATGTTGACTCCTGTACACTGCTGAAACTGCCAACAGTGGGCACATGAGCATAACAATGAAAGAAGGTAGCCTGGTTCACATCATCTGAATGGCTGGGTGTGTTTCAGCTGCTTACCTAAGTGAGAGCTGTCATCATTATTTGAACAATGTGTAAAGCAGGAAAACTGGTCAATTGTGTGTGTGTGTGTGTGTGTGTGTGTGTGTGTGTGTGTGTGTGTGTGTGTGTGTGTGTGTGTGTGTGTGTGAAAGACAATACATTGGCTGCGGCAATATACTAATTCCAAAGCAACAAGTGTTTTTCATTTATTATCTATTCCAGCAAAGCAGCAAACAGCCATAAATAACCAGTAGCCAACAAAACAAGTGCACTGCAGCACTTCAAGCAGCCAGGACTAATTACTGGCCACACTAGAGTTCGGCTTTAATTGCAAGTAATACATTATTTTTTTTTTTTTTTTTGCTTCTTTGTTGCTACTCTTTTAATGTAACTAGGTGAAAAATGAAAAGTTGGACCAGGAAAAAAAGGAATGGGGTCAGTATCCCTGTTAGAAGCATGTGGATGGATCCACACATTATAAAACCATATCTCACATCGATAGCAGTGCCAAAGCACTTGACTCCCACTCCTACAGAAATAAACACACACACACACACACACACACACACACACACACACACACACACAAATATGCATTCTCTCCCACACGTTTCGTTTCCTGTCATTAAAAGGCCAAGCCGGCAGGAACACACTTCTGATGCACACTTCTTTCTGCCACCACAAACAGTGCAGCACACAAACACACAGCGTGGTCCTTTATTACTAGGAAACCACCAATTTTGCATCATTCCAAATCCAGTCTGAAGCAGGGCTGTGCAGCATGGCTGTGTACCGAAATACAACACACTTAACAATTCTGCTTTTTCTGTAGGGGAGCGAGGAGAGGCTTTGTTTAATAAAGAAGGAAAACATGCCAGTACAAAGGATAATTTAATTCTCAGTGAGAGAGAACGAATTTGAGGCCTGAAAGCTACAGCACTGTGGCTATATTATATTCATTTCCTGAAGAGACAGTAAAGAGAAGGAGACAGTGGGAGAGCCAGCAAGAGAGAGAAACAGAGGCGGGTTCTACTTATTTTAATTAATCCTGCTGGAATCCGGTCTTCCGTCTTTGCAGATGGCGAGTTCATCACACAGAGACATTTCTGTTTCGCTTCTTCGCTGACTAAAAAAGCATGCCCACTCACCATGTCTGTCCAACTTTCTCTCTCATGGTCTGTCTTTTTTTTCTACTCTGTGCTGCTTTTTTCTCTCTTCTATTCTCCTTCCTTTGAGACTTTTATTAACCATGCTTGGTTCCCATATGCTTATGTAAACCTGTCTAAAAATATTCACACCTCTCACCTCTGATCATACCGAACATGCACATGTCAATACCAAAAATGGTGTACTAATTTCATGCAAAATGGTCTACATGTTGCTCTGTCTCCATCCTTTATGAAATAAAAATTTAACTAATAAGATTCAGAAAATCTAAGGTTTTACTGTATTATATCTAGAATGTGATCCCAAATCAAGCAGGTAAAGAAGCTGTTTATAAAGAACAGCAGGTTGGATGCCAGCACACACTGACTGTCAACTACATTTTTTCCCTCATGTATGTATATATGTATGTATGTATGTATGTATGTATTTATTTATTTATTTATTTTCCTGAAAATTTATAAATAAACAATAATGACGCACTAGCTCATGAATCACAGATTACATTAAAAGGTACCTGTGGTAAATTACTGTTACTAACAATTTAAAATGATCACATAAAACATCAACAACAACAATCTTTGTCCGGACTTTGATTTTTGGATTTACTGTGACACTCATTTCTGGCAGCATTCTTGTCTTCAGAGTCACTAAAATGTAAGTTTCACTCTTTCCACAAGAGATGCCCTGCCCAATGTGTTGACGTCACCTCCATGGAAAATCTTCTAATCCACGCAGTTCAGCATAGGACAAAATTAACAGTTTTGAGCTTTTTTTGCTCTTTTATGTTAAAATAAGCATCTGTACGTCTGTAAGCGTCTGTTAGATGTATCACATACACACAAATTATGCTGCAAAGATGACCAATACTCTTTAAACACACCTTAGGTACTCAATATCAACAAATCCCAGAGCAAGTACTGTATATTAAATGCTATAATATAGTACCCATTAAGTACTTTTCCGATTTTTAAATGGGCATTTGCATGGGTTTCCTCTGGGTGCTCTGGTTTCATTCCAGACTTCAAAGACATGCACACAAGGCTAACTGGCTGTAACAGATTGTTCCTAGGTTTGAATGTGTGTGTGAATTGTTTATATATATATATATATATATATATATATATATATATTTTAGCCCTGTAGTGGACTACTGATCTGTTCAGGGTGTACCCCACCTAAACACTTTTTATATGTGCTTTTATTCAAACAAAGACATTGAGTCATTAATGTGGTGGAGGTTTAAAGACATTGATTTAACATTTATTCTTAGAAGGATTCCTGGGTGGCATGATGATCCAGTGGTTAGCACTGTTGCCTCACAGCAAAACGGTTTTAACCTAGTGGCCGTATAGGGCCTTTTTGTGTACAGTTTATAGAACATTGATGGATGGATGTAAGGAGCCTTGGGAGTTAGTACACTGTACATTTTTCCTTCATGGAAGAGACTTCAGGAAAGAAGACTGTGTTTTCCAGTTTCTTGGTAAGATGACAAGCTGTGATTTTTTTTATATATTACTCCCTTCAAGAGAGAGAAAGAAATGAGAGACTTATGGATAACACTGTCAGACTCAGGGTTCTCAAACATTTTGAGCCTAAGACCTTGATGCAAACATCATATAACATATAAACAGTTCCACAATCAAAACAATGTTGAATAAATGCACTTTGCTGCCTAATATGCAATAAGGAAAGAACCCGCAAGTCGGAGACAGAAAGTTGGAAGGTCAGTCGCACCTATAAAGATAGCTTGAGCATACACTGGAAGGTTATCTATGCAACACACTAGTCACCAACTAACCGACAAATGACACAAACAATTAAAATGCTACCATGCCCACATAATAACATGACTGGCTTCTCTGCTTTCAAAACACTGTTTCTTAAAAGTCTCTGCATTGCACATGAAAAATTGCTCCTATACTTCATACGATACAACAGAATACTTCATTTGGAAATAAATGTCTCTCCAGTCTGTTTATTTTAGGCTTTCATTACTGAACACCTTCTCACATAAAACATATTTGGTGAAGCCAGTGTTAATAAATCTTTCTTGTATTTATGTTTCAACATCAAGAACACAATAGAAAGGGAAGGAGTCACAGAAATTACCCCCAACCTTACTTTAGCTAGAAGCCAAGATCATGTTTTCAGCACAGGAGAAGAAAGATAGAGAGTCCTGCACACAGTATCTGAGCTGATCAGCCCATTGTAGAAAAAAAAAAGATTGCACTTCATTTCATTTTCCGGACCACTTTATTCTTATAAGGGTTGCAGGGAAACTAAAGCCCATCCCTACCATCTCCAAGGCGGTGTACCATCTACAAAAGTGGTGAACACCCTAAAGAGCTTGTAACATAAACGCAGAGCCAGCACAGACCCATGTGCGGTTCGAATTATACTAGGCTAAGTGAAGATGTTTTTGTGCTGTGAGAAGGATCAAACGGAGGAATCACACGCAAGCATGCGTAGTGCAAACTCCACACAGAAATGCCCTAGCTGGGCATGTGGCTCGAACCCAGGACCTTCTTGCTCTGAGACGGAAGTACAAACCACTATGCCAGTTGTCACCCTTTTAAATTAATCATGGAAATGAATTCACATCACAGCACTGTTATGCATTTCACTTTGCCAACTGGTGACTCAATAAAACGGGTCTGCAAAAGGCAGCTTTAGACACAATAAAATCATAATTACTAGAATATTTTCCAGATGTGACTGTAACCTGCATGCATATTTTACTGGGTATAAGTGTCACCTTCTAAGAAAGGACAAAACCTTCTTTGTGCTCATTTCATATCTCAAAGACTGTTACTCAAAGCAAGTCAAAGAAAGGCTGAAAAAAGGTAGGATACTTTATACTTCCTTCATAAACCAATGATATATCTTTTTAGC
Source organism: Neosilurus hyrtlii (assembly GCA_028564935.1). NCBI lineage: Eukaryota > Metazoa > Chordata > Actinopteri > Siluriformes > Plotosidae > Neosilurus > Neosilurus hyrtlii. The sequence goes on from JAOUQZ010000030.1 coordinate 7,837,760, forward strand.
TCTGTCCAATGTGCCCACTGTTGTGATAAATGCCCATATTTGATACAGAGGTGGAAAAGAAAGATAGGTGGAGAGATGAGCAGAGGAAGAGATGGGCAGAATGAGAGAGCTAAACTTGCGTCTACTCAGTTACAGCGAGAGTTGGCAGTTCCCCGGCTCAACCGTCAGAGACTCAGCAGGCTTTCAGGCGCCCAGCAGGACAGCTAACCTTGCCCAGCTTCCATCAGGTTTTTTTCCCCACCCACCCATACCTGAGCCCAGACACCAATCAAATGCTGGCACCAGACATGACAGCCAATTAAATTCCCACTCTGACAATCCAAAAAAGGAAGTAATGGAGTCCAGGGAATAGACTGAACAGCAAATGAGACACTTATCAGGCACAGAAGACAACAAGCATAAAAAGGTAAGAAATCTGAACACTTCTTAGTGAATCCAGGCTTTGAGAAGTGCTCATTATGAGCCAATAGCTTCGACTCTCAGTTGAAAGTTTACAAATTAAAACTCTACATCAAAGTGATTAAAAAAAGAGACATCCAATTTTAGGTGGAACAAATGACAATCCAAACAATGTAACAAGTCAGGGGTATTCCATTGTATAAAATATGACATTTATGTGCTTAATGCCTTAAGAATTAAAATTATAATTAAGCAACCACTCAGTTATATGAGTTTTATATATAATTTTCCACATGTAGTCAAAACATGTTTAGTCTTTGTCATCCTTTGTCTGTTTTTTAATAATGGTACAATAAAAATATATATTTTTTAATAATTGCCGGGTGAAGTAGTTTGTCTAACAGATCCAACAGTTACTCAATCTGATAAAGACCTGAGGAATGTGGAGGCCATGATGTCACACTGATACCTTTGCCATGTTTTTCAAGCCAGTCCTGGACACGTCATTCAGTGTCTGTCACATAAAAAACTGTATAAGCCCACACACCATAAATAATTGTTTCAAAACGCATCCAGTTCTTATGAAATGCCAGCAAACATGTTCATGTTGCTTAGTATGAATGATGGCTATAAAATATAATGGCTAAATTTAAAACCTTATAGTCGAACTGTAGTGTAGCATTAGTGGAAGGTAATGGGGCAATTTATGAGGTGTCCATCTGACCCCTATGCCCTGCCAACTCATGTGTGTGGGTACACAGTTTCTTTTAGCCATATATACACTATGTGCACAATTATAAGGCATTATTAAGTGATTATTTTGACCATATCATCATTTCATCCATAATTTTCAACTCCAAGCTGTATAAACTTGAATGCTTATTGGATTTAATGCATATCAGGTGATGTGTATTTG
>JAOUQZ010000030.1:7854202-7869372 GCA_028564935.1 Neosilurus hyrtlii
TCTCTCTCTCTCTCTCTCTCTCTCTCTCTCTCTCTCTCTCTCTCTCTCTCTCTCTCTCTCTCTCTGTCTCTCTCTCATTCTCACTCTTTCACTCTGGTTCTCTCGTTTGGTATTGTGGTATTGTCCCTGGCAAGGTGATCCTCCCAGAGGAAGGCCGATTGGTTCGTTTTTGCCTGATGGATATTTTTAATTACAGACTCAAATTAACTGTTAATGGCATAATAAAATCCTTGCCATGAGTATTCATTTACAAGGAGTGTCTGGATATGAGGAAGAACAAGGATGTGTGTGTCTGTGTGTGTGTGTGTGTGTGTGTATGCGTATGCATGTGTTAGTGTGTGTTCATGCTTTAAAGTACTTTCAGGTCCCTCTGGACTCAGTAATGATCATGAGCTACCAACAGACGGGTTCAGATTACAGCTGTCTTGCTAATGCCATCAGTAAATGATGCACATTCACTCACACACACACTCACACACACACTCACACACACACACACACACACACACACACACACACACACACACACACACACACACACACACACATTCTTTCACCTTCTACCACACACAGATTTCTCTACAGTGTTGCAGCTTGTACAATTATGGATTTTTTGCAGGCTAATACGTAATATCGTGTTTTTCCTTACTCATGCATTTAATTTCTGAGGATTAATAATAATTTTGTGCGATGAAAAGCACGACCAGCCACACACACGTGCACATGCGCGCACACATACACACACAGACATGCAAAACTGCGATAGTGAGCAAAAGAGCATATAGAATATATGCTGATGACAATTCAATGACCCCATTCATCATGCTTTCTGTCTATGTGATTAAAATCGCATATAGTCTAGAGGTGAACAGACTGTCTGGGTCACTGGAGGCATTTAGATGTGCTGAGTAAATGACTCCCCATATAAATTCATCCTCTGTCTAGTGCAAACATTTAGTTAAGAATCAGTCAACTCAGTCAGTCAGTCAATTTATGATTCTTATCCTATGGACCTCTTAAACTCTCAGAGTTTTGGGCTAATGAAAACTCTGAGCTGTACAAGCAAATTAAGTTCAAAAGTAAAAACACCCAAAGGGAGCATATTTTCATGTCCAGCATATCTTTAATCTAATCTCTATCTACTGCATATATCACTACTCCACAATAAAATTCCAAGAGTAGAAGTAACTCTTTCAGAATATATTTGATTTCAATGCTGGGTGTGGAAACCCGCTGTTTCCATTTCTTTGTGGGTTTCCTCCAAGTTTCCTGGTTTCCTCCCATCTCCTAGTAAGTGCATTCGCTTCAAGAAATTTATGTTACATATATGATACAGTATTGTCAGATTAATACTTGTGCTGACTTCCTTAAGAGACTAAGCACTATGGGATGCTTGCTTCCAGCTTGGAATGGTAATATTAGGTCAATCGGATACTATAGGTTAGCATGGTCCCAGCATCCAGCAGATTTCAAAAACTGTTCACACTTGAAACAGTATTCAAAAGGTCCTTGTGTTGTTTCCTAATAACAACCATATAGTAGTGCGTTTGATATCAAATAATATCTATTATGTATTAAGTGGTTTTGAATGCAGCCACAGCAGGATGTCAATTTTCTGAGGAGACATGGCTGCTTCCCAAGAGAGCACGCTTGATGCTACTTGACTCCCTGAAACTCAACAGATGCATAGATGCCTGTCAGAAATGGGGCAAAGCATGAAAAACACTGAACTTCTGTCTCTGAAAAAAAGTTTGTGTTTGTGTGTCCGTGTGTGTGTCATATGTATGTATGCACTGAAGCCTTAAATCAATTAACTGTTTTAGTATACAGTACACTAGAAGCAATTTTTACATATGTTAACCTCTGCAGAGGCAGGTCAGGTGAGCTCTATATGCTCCGAGCAGAGCTAAGCACTGCGTAGCTACTGGGGCGGAATTGAGTTTTTGTATATACTAGACTTGACCATAGCAAGCAAATCTTTTTAAGGTTTATTTTTACACATTTTACCCATGATGGAGATGGTTCAGGTTAGTTCTGTGCACTCTGCCAGCAGGGGTAGGTGCAGTGCAGTTTAACAGCATCATTTTCAAAGCAACTCATTTAAAGTTTTAATATATACTACACAAAACTGTAGGAAAACCCCAATCTCTAATAACAGCATGTATTAAAACTCATTCAATGTTCTAGTATATACGACATGGAAACACAAGTCTAGCAAACTAAAACAAGATTTTTATGGTTTGTTTTTTCTATTTTAAAGTGTGACAATGGTGCTTCAAGTGACTGTTACATGTCGTGAGTGTTTGTTGTTTTAATTCAAGCATTATTGGGGCAGCTGTAGCCTAATGGTCATTAGCTCTGGGACCAAAAGATCGCTGGTTAAATTCCCAAACAAGCAAGAAAAATGTGTGGCGGCAGGGGGAGCTGCACCTTCCCTTTCTCCAGCTTGATGGCTGAGGTGCCTTTGAACAAGGCATCGAACCCCCAACTGCTCTCCAGGCACCCCAATGTGTGGCAGCCCACTGCTCCAAGTGTGTGTGGTCACTTTGGATGGGTTAAATGCTGAGGCAATAATTTCCCTTAAAGGATTAATACAGTATATAAAAAAAATAAAAAATAAAAATTATTCAGGATAATATCGTTAATTCCCCAAAGAGTGACCCAATCAGATTGTTCCTTTTATGTGTGGGGTATACTCTTGACAAGTTACTCTTGACAAGTCTGCATCAGGGAGGCAGTCATATTTATTTTAAGGATTTTAAAGTGTGACTTTATCCTAAAGGCTTGCCTGAAATGAGTTTCACACAAATTTAATGTCGCTGTTATGTCCAGGAGTGAGTAGTGTTGAATAATGTAAATAAAGACACCCTGACAGTGCAAAACAAGAAAAAAAAATTAATTGGACACTTTAAACACTTTCATGTAAAACTATTACAACCAAACATGCTCTGTAACACCATTCTCTCTGCCATCTACTTCTCCCTCTCTATTTTTCTCCCTCCCTATATGAGTCAAATGCTCTTAAGCCAAACAGCTTTGGTGATTAACTGCTTTGTGCCCCAGACTGTGTGCTTTTACATCCATTCATAATCTCACAGCCACTGAATAATAGCCACCAATGAAGGAAATTAATTGTCTAGCTGTGAGCAAAAACGCTTTACTGTCTTTAATTAATTATGGGCTCATTTTCATAGGATACTAAAATACTTTATGCTGCATAATTCTGCTGAACATCACACACCTGACTGATAGCACTAGCTATTATGCAAGTGAGATAATGAACTTAATTTTAAATCTCTTTAAGATATGCTGCCTGTGTACAACTTTGTTAAATAACTGTAACAAGCTTTGGGTTTACCAACCTTCACAGCAAATGTGCTTTCACAAAGGAGAGAAAAACTCAAAGAGGTTTTACTGTTCGATTTTTTTAATAACACCACCAAGCCCTTACGTGTGTTGTCAATTTATGCAAAATGTATTTGAAATGATTTATTAAAAGTGAAATGTCAAATAAACGCTCATCACTGAGAGGATTAATAGTTTTGGCTGGTGTGTCCTATTCATTTTAAAAATGTCATCAGTTTGTCAAGATTTGTTGGCAGTGATTGCTATATAGGTGGAACACAATCAAGGTATGCATCACAATAGTGGTTTATTATTATTATTTTTTAAATCCCTTGGTTATTTTAGAAAGGAGAATTTTCACAGATTACATGATCAAATTCAAAGAACTTCTGATTTCCATATTTAACCATAAGGATGACATAATTGATTGCCAGATAATATTATCTCAAGGAAAGAATATACTTTGGATCAGATGCAAGTTCATATACTTATTCACACCTGCAAGCAATTTTAGCAAAATCAATCCATTTACATGTTTTTGGAAAGAAAGCAGAGAGCCAAAGGAAACCCCTAGGCATGAATAAGACATGGAGAGAGAGTCCATACAAACAGAAAACAGCTATATATTTAACCAGGGACCCCAAAGTTGTGAGGTGGCACCGCTTACCCACTGCACCTCTGTAATGATAAATATTCTAATTAGCTTTTTCCTCCTCAAACAGTGATGTCTATGGATCATCCCAAAGCAACTGGCGCATAAAGCAGTGGACTAATATGTTAAATGTTGATGCTTTGGCCTTTGTTTATTAATCAAAAAACAAAAAAATAGCCTTGTAAAAGAAAAATAATAAGAAAATGATGATAACATAAACAGGCACAATGGCGTAGTGGTTAGTGTGTTAATTTTTATTTCTGTTTGCTCCACAACAACAATTATTTTGCATCTTCAAGGTTGTTTGGCATGTTGTGTAAATCGACTGATGAAACCCCCCAAAATGATTTTAATTCCAGTTTATGGTGCAAAAAAGATAAAAAAATGCTAAGAGGGTAAATACTTTTACAAGGCACTATGGAGAAATAGACAGACAGACAGACATACAGACAGACAGACAGATAGATAGATAGATAGATAGATAGATAGATAGATAGATAGATACTGTACAAATTCTGTCCTGATTTGTGTTTGTGTACTGTATGTAAACAATAGATCCATGATAGCTGCTAATTAATAAAATTAAAAGTGGTCATTTGGGAAATTAGTGTTCTTCTGCTGTTATTAAACACTAGTTCAATGAATGCTGGACCAAAATGAATCTTTTAGGGAAAGGCAGGTTTTCAATGCCAAGTGCAACACCAGCACTATGTTAATAATGTAGTGATGGATCTTGCAAAAAGGCTGCTTTGCCAGACTCTTACAAGGTGGTTTTTGGCATTGGACATAATACTTCTGTTTCTCCCCAAGTTCATTTCTGTGCTTGTCCAGAGGAGGGCATTTTTATCAAAGGCTTGTTTCCACACATCTGAGTTAGTTTCAGAGCATGATACTACAGCATGCCTTCTGTCATGGGCAGTTAGTGCACAATTTATATTATTTATTTATTTGTTTTCTTTGTTTGTTATAAAGATGGCAATATGTGCTTTTCATTCATTCATTACATTTTAAGGGTTTATTTTTCAACCTGGGTTCACATAAAGTCCACTGATTTCATTTCTATTGAGTTAGTATGTTGAGGTAATAGGCAGTATTATGTTTGTGTACTGCAATTTAGGAAAAGCAAACCTGTCATAGCTTGAAGACTCAGTGAGCCTCAGTGAGAATTTGTGTGTGAGTTCCTCACTTCATGGGACGGCTCTGAATTTTAGATTGATATTAGATTTCCAGAGGGTACTAAGTGTGTGTGTGTGTGTGTGTGTGTGTGTGTGAGAGAGACAGGTAGAGACAGAGAGAGAGAGAGATAGAGAGAGAATGTAGTGGTGAAATAGCAGAAGGCTACAAAAAGATACCCTGTTCCACCAAGACAGTCTTTCAGTAGCACTAAAAATAAAACACATTTATGTCATCTGTCTGCAAATTCAGGCCTTAATTCTAACATACATTCTATAGTCAGCTAACAAGACACCCTCCTGCATACACACACACATACATCTGGTATGACTCTGGTAATGAGGGCATCTGTTCTGATCTTGCTTGATAGCTCTATACCTGATAGAGGTCTCACTCCTATCATCTGCACATTCTACCTGTTACCTCAGTGACATACAACACAAAGAACAAGTGAAGATTTCTGGAAACACCGTTGCATCAAGATCGTAGTGCCTCATACTCATGCCCACACACGCCCAGACTGATAAATGACATCAGTAAATCAGTGTGTGTGTTTGTATGTGTTTGTATGAGAGAGAGAAAGAGAGAGAGAGAGAGAGAGAGAGATCTGGGGCTCACTTGACACCATTTAAAAAAGTGAAAAAAAATTAAATCTGTCTGTTTTTTTTAATAGTAACAGCTTATTACCAAGAACTTGTATGACAGATGACCCCTATAATTGAAACCTAATAACAACAAATATTAAAATATATATATATATATATATATATATTTGTTTGATTGTTAGGGGATATATGTAATACAAGGGCAGCACATTAAAGATTCACCTGACCCACTTCCATTTAATGTAGGATGCTGAAATTGCCCATGAAGAATAATACATATTTTTATAGGTCACATGGTAATTTGCAGCTTTGAACTCCCAACTCTTTCTCTTTTACAAGTGCTAAGGTGTGATATTGGATCCATATGAATGTCTGATGAGATGAAAGTATCTAAACTCATTGCATCTAAACTCTTCACTGTTTTGGCTCCAAGGGTGGAATGAACTTCCTCTGGATGTTCAGACAGCTGAGTCACTGGGTATCTTCAAACGACGGCTGAAAACCTACCTTTTTCGGCAGTACTTAGGCTAGCAGTATGTTTTTTACACACACACACACACGCACACACACACACACACACACACACACACACACACACAAACAAAACCTGCACACAACACCTATCCACTTTTTTGACTGATGGTATACTTAGTCTGTGTCCTGACAAACCAGTATAATAATATATTCACTGATAATGACTTTAAAGCACTTCTGTAAGTCGCTCTGGCTAAATGCTGTAAATGTAAATGTAAATGTAAATGTAAGAGACTTATAGGGAGGATGCCCCATCGTATGATGTAGTCAAGCATGGGATCATCTTGACATCAGTTCAAGTGGTCGGACATCGGTGGAAACGGCTCCCATTCTGGGGTGACTACAGTCTACCACTGATGAAGACAACATCTGGCAAGTGAAGGACACCTATTTGGAGGATATTTGCATAAACATTTGCCAACTAGACAAAAATGTAAAGTTCACTGTGTGGTCTGTGTGACCATTTACACATGCGAAAGTTATCTGGACAATGGATTCCACGGTTGCTCACTCCTTTTCAAATCCAGGAAGAAATCATGTGCTCCCAGGCTATTTTTGCCATGTGCCAAGAAAACCAGGAGGATTTCTCTGACGGATTGATCATGCAGGACGAAACATGGGTCCTTCACAATAATCCGGAGACTAAAGCCAGGCTGAAGCAATCCCCCCACTTAAGGTACACACCTCACACATGTTCATTAGGGGTGTCCTGTTCACTGGTCCACACACCACCTCTGACAACCACAGCAGCAGACTCAATACTGAATATGTACTAACGGTGGTAAAGCCCTTGTCACATATATGACACAACAACAGGACACAACAGGCCTAAAACAGGTTCATAACCAAAAATTCCTTGGAATGTTGCGTGCTGTATGAAGCTCTGTTGTGCAATGGACAATGCATTCACAAATCAATGTCATGGAGTTTTATATATCTTCAAAATGTTTTTGGTCTCAGGTAATTCTTGATGTCAGGTTAATTTCCAGTATCTGTTTTTGCGACACAGAATGACATCCCTTTTTTGGATCATCTAATGCATTTAGAATCCTTCTGTTTTCCTACAATAGCCCCATGATTGTCCTATATAAAACCCATGGGACCCCTTATATACCCACGTGTATTGTACATTTTTATGAGTGTTAGATTGAGTATATATCTCATGTTATACAAGTATGGTGGCCGTATATCAACTGAGGAACACAGGAATATTATACAAGTATTTTTGTCTTGCAAATTTTTGTCTTGTCTACCACTTTTGTAGAATCATCGTAAATTAAAAAAATAAACTGCAAACATGGCTCAAAATGTGGTGCGACTTAAAAAGGAATGTTTATGGTGAGGGAGGTCAAGCACTGTTCAGTTCTTTTACAGCTTGGGGAAAGAAGCTGTTCAGCATCCTTTTTGCTATGTGAGTGCAATGTCCTGTAACGTCTGCCAGAGGGGAGCAGGTCAAAGAGGTGATGTGCAGGATGAGTGGAGTATGTAATAATCTTGAGCCCCTGCTCTGACATCTAGAGACATCCTCAACTGCAGGTAGCTGTGTGCCGATGATGTTTTGTGCAGTTCTTACAACATGCTGCAAAGTTTTCCAGTTTAGGACAGCTGCTGTACCATGATATGATGTTGTAAGCCAACTCATTCTGAGCACTAATAGGAAAGGTATTTCTTTGTTTATTGTTGTGTCTTACCAATGACAGTGGAGTAAAGAGAAACCCTCGGTGATGTATCTGCATGCAAGGTCTCAGTATTTGGCAAGTTCATGACAGGACCACAAATATATCTTAAGTGTATATAAACAGTGACAATCAGTGAGTCAGCCATTTAGATCCAAGCACTATCCACTTGGGTCAGTTCAGCTCACAATCAGATCCCCCCCCATGTCCATGTAATATTAAATAATGGTAATTAATGAGCCTTAGCATTTGTCATACCCATGCACTCACAGAGACTGCTCAACAGGCCCCCTTTCTGTTCATTGACTGCTGAGAGGCTGATTGCATGGCAGTGCCACTTTTGGTATATGCACAAATTGCCTCTAATTTTTACTTGAAAGCTTTGCTCCCTTACTTATTACCTGCCTTACTTATTACCCCATAGAGTAGGAAAGGTAACCAGTCTAGAGTTGAGTAAAATGAATGGTTAAAGTGGTGTACCATAAAACCAAAATGAATTTCAGAATCTGCCAGTCTTATCAACTTCAACTGATGAGAGTGATGTACCATGCAAAGCAGGGAAATATCCAATGTAGAGCAAAGAGTTAAAGTCCTTAATATATTTTGTTGTAAAGTATTACAATACAATCCATTCAGATTACAGCCAACAACCTACATTTTTGAGTGACCAGGGCTCTACTTAGGTTAAGACTTTTCTGCCTTCTCAGTGGTGGGACAGTTAAGGGATGAGAAAGGTTGGCAATGATTTAATTGCCTTACAGACTGCTTTAAGTGAAATTTGCAAACAGATTGTTTGAACAGAAAAGCTGGACTAAGGTGCGATGAACCATAAAAGTAGAACAATCAGAGGGGACTGGTTTATCTGCAACCTTTAATCGTGTTTTTTTAACGCAAGCAACAGACTGGAGTATGGCCATGGCTTCGGATAATTTGCATGTTATCTGCACAAGTGAAAGCTCAAGTCCATATCTACTGTAATTTTCACAGAAAGATGAAGATACAGTGAAAGATGCGTATAAAGTATGTAAGAGATCAGTTCACTATTTACTGATCAAGGTCACATTTAGCATTTAGCACTGAAGATGCAGACAGGGTGTGCAAGGTGTGAAAGTTACGGACGTGAGCACATTAGTGCTTTCCATGCTCGAGCATGCCTGATGCCCAATCATTAGTCTATCCACTCCCTTTCACTCACAGCGAATACCAGCCAATCATGGTCGTCTGTGAGCTCATTTGTACGAGGGGGCGGATATCGCTTGCTCTCCGAGTGTGTAGGCCGCCCCCAAATACGCATGCGCAACAGTTCGAAAAGAGGCGGGTGGCAGCATTGCATGTCACGGATTCATGATTCAAGACTTTGTTGTGTTGATGGAACTTGTATACTTCGGTGATCCTCAGGATTATGTCAGATACAGTATCCTAATGCTCCAACAGGAAAAGGTGGCATGAAGATGTCATGATTGTTGCAAAATGAGGGGTGGGGGTCTGGTACCGTTACAATTTGTAAGTAAGTATGTAATAATTGTAATAGCTTCTAATTAATGTAAATATAAATTAATAAATCATTATTTAACCAACACAAACTCTGACCAGCTAGTAAAGGTGAATGAATAAGTGAATGAATGAATGAATGAATGAATGAATTATGGAAGGAAGGAAGAAATAATGCATGAATGTACCTCACTTCATACTGAGCACAAAAACGAACCCAAAAAACTACTGTGTTAGTTAAAATTACCTTCTTTGGTCACGCAAGCATGTTCCTTCCCCCATAAAAATCAAAAGTTTTTTGTTTTGTCCTTTGCATTTTCAGTCCTGACACACTTCTCTGTTGAGGGGTTCCAGTGTAGAAACTTTCAGTATTGTTCTGGTGCATTAAAAAAAAAACGAAGGTTGTTTTATTGGCAGCCAAATTTGGTGCAGGTTTTTTAACTGTCGTAAACTATTTTGCTGTAGTAGTTTTTGTTGTTGTTATTTAATTGTAGATTTTTCATATGTAGGCTGATTTATTTTAAGCTCTTAAACTAGTTTGGTGTGGGTTGTTTGGTTGTGGGCTGAAGGATGTTTTATTGGTAGCCTGTTCTAGTGACTGTTGAAAATGATTTTGTTGTTGGTTATTTTATTGTAGATTGGTGTGCTGTAGGTTGGTTTATTGTTGACTGTTTAGGTGGAGGTTGGTTTATCTTTGAGTATTTTTTATTGGTTGTACCACATTTTTTGGAGCAGTATGATTTACTGAGTGATTCATCATAGGCTGTTTTGTTGCAAATCCTTTTGATGTAGGTTATTTTACTATAGACTGTACAGCTCCATGATGTAGTATGTAGTGCTGGAACAGTGTGTGCATAGACAGTGTGTAGCGATCTTTTATATCACATTTTCTGTTTTTGACAGACATGCACAGACACACTGCACTGACACTATCACAAGTACTGAAGTGGATCTGACAATCTACAAGTATCACAAAAAGTTTTGCAGTCAATTTCAGGCTCTATTTTGAACACCTGCTTAGATATTCACAACTTATTTTCATCCGGACTCCTTTGGATGAAAATGTAAAGTTTTATGGTACAGAACAGGGCATATCACATGAAGTCTACATGTTCTACAATTCATATAAATGTTGTTTCTAATGCATCCTGCCTTATACTCAATCTGCAATCTAAGAAACTTTCTCCACCCAAACAGAATGGGTTTCCACTCTGCTGCCTCTTTCTTCCTCCCACTATAATTTTAATCTCCAGCATCTCCTCCAACGCAGCGGCACCCGTGTCTGCCTGCGGCCCAATTTAAAACAATCTCTGCAGAGCATCGATGATTTGAGAATATATGAATACATCCAGCATATGAAAGAACTGCAGGCCTGAGTGTTTTATGAAGGAAGAAATCAGTTTGAGAGTTACTCATAAGAGATTTAGTCACTCTGCAGAAGGACTTTCTTCAGCAAAAACAGCACTTATTTCACAATTATTTAGAAGACTGCTTGAGCCTTTCAACTTTATTCAGTTAAATTGTTTTTTTTTTTGTTTTGTTTTGTTTTTTTTGCATGATCTGTTTACCACTTGAGCTTCACAAAAACTTGGGGTTCAGAGATGCAACCTAAATCATTTTTACAATTATCTTCATACTGTTATCTAGTGCCTCTGAGTTGAATTTTACACTGACTGCAAAAGAGGGACCACTCTATCTCATTCATCCATTTTCTTTGAGTACAAGAGCAGGACTATCTTTGTTAGAGTTGATTTCAATGCTACCAAAATTCCAATCATAATTAGTAATCTGCTTACATCAGCTCCACCTTTACTCCAACCACAGTGCTGACTTTCACATGCTTGCCCAGGCACAAACTGCTCTCATTAGAGTTTTTCCCACTTTAAACACACTACTGTAGAAATTACTGATGCATGGTGTATGTGTGGTAATGGTGAGTAATGTTTTTAAGTAGTGAAGCAAATGAGAATTAGCAGAATGGTTGCGTTTTGCCTGGAATAATCATAATCTACACTTATTAACCTTAAACAGTTACAGTTAGAATGTCATAACAAGAAGGTCCTGGGTTTGAGTCCCAGGCTCGGGTGTTCCTGTGTGGAGTTTGCATGTTCTCCTTGTGCTGCCTTGGGTTTCTCCCAGGTACTCTGGTTTCCTCCCACAGTACAAAGACATGCACATTAAGCCAATTAGCTGTTTCAAATTGCCCCTAGGTGTGAGTGTGAATGGTTGTGTGTGTGTGTTGACCCTGTGATGGTCTGTTTAGGTTGTACCCTGCCTTCACCCAGTGTCCTAGTACCGTGGTACCCCAGTAGGGGTAAGTGATTTGCCAAATAAGTGAGTAAGACACGATATGCATGCCAACTGCAATATTACCTGATTCAATACTTATTAGCATCACTATAAAACGACATTCTGTGATTTATCATTTCCCATTGCACCAGTACACACAGAGTGTTTGTTTTCTGTGTTTGGCTTCTCGTGTTTGGTTATTTTTTTGTTTTTGATATCCTGTTTGCCAGATTGGTTTACCTCTGCCTGTTAACAACTATAATTCTGGATTGTGTTTTCAGTTTGTCTGCCTGTTTTTTATCATAAAACCCTTTTGTCTGCAAATTCATCTGCACTATTCCCTGCTGCAGTCATTTCAAGACATCTGCTTTTTTAAGCACTTACTACTTCACATGTTTACTTTGCAAACAGATGCCACTGCCACTAAGTATGAGACCTGACATCAGATCAGCTCAGCTCAGATCAGACAAAATTAAGATTTTAGATTCAACTAAACTGTAGTTATAAATGTACATTTCTTGAGATTGAAATGTGGGGAATCCCATGTGGTCTTTTACTGTTGTGACCCAATTGCCTCAAGTTTACAAGCGTTGCACATTTGAGATTCCTTTATATTTACCACAGTTGTAAAGAGTGGTTATTTGAAATATAGTCAGCCATATAATAGCAATTAGCTCAAAAAGATCTGTCCATTTGGCTCTGACCTCTTTCAGCAACAAAGTGTTTTTGCCCACAGAAATGCCACTCAGTTTTTATTGTTGTTGTTTGCACCATTCTGTATAAACTCTAGAGTTGTGTGTGTAAAAATCCCAGGAGATCAGCAGTTAGAAATAATTTGGCACCATCAACTATGCCATAGTCAAAGTTCCTGAGATCACATTTTTTCCCAATTCTGATATTTTTTAAAGAGAGGGCGAGAGAGAGAGAGAGAGAAAGAGAGAGAATTAGGAGCTCTAGGAACTCTAAACAGCAACATGCTGTGATGAAGAACATTTCAAACAAAAGTGACATGTTCTTGCATGGATGTAAAAAGCTATATATAACCAGGCAGAAGACAAAGAAGCTTAATTTGTTTAATACCTTCGACTGTTTATACCTCTGACAAGTGAAATGGACAGGTCAGGAGACACAATATACTTTTTGTGTTTACCTTGTTCAAAAGGGAAAAGAACTGATTCTTCTGCCAAAAATATACAAAATCCAGAATAAATTATGAATTAAAAATAATAAGTAAAACGACTGCCGCTAAATAAAAATGTATCCAGTTTATGCTTATGCTTTTAATTCAAAATCAGATCTCTGCTACTTTGCAATACAGTCATTCATTAATTCATTTTCTGAACTGCTTAATCCTGATTAGGGTCATGGGGAGGCTGGTGCCCATCTCAGCCGACTCTGGGTGAGGCAGAGTACACCCTGGACAGCTCCTTTGCAATAAACAGACCTTTTAAAGCTAATTTTCAGTCATTTTCATGACAGATTAAAAAAAAAAAAAAAGAAAAAGGAAAAAGAAACATGATGTTTCCCGGACGCCTATCATGTCGTCTAAAATGTCTGTCTACACAGCTGCCAGGAATTATGGGGATTTTCACCAAATAGGAAAAAAATCCTCAATGTTTATTTGACTCTTTCATCATTTATCACCTTGTACAATTATTGTACCCAATAAAATAAATTAAGTTCATCTTATAAGCATTATTTGATGCATAAAATAAGTCTTTGTGTCCTTAATGGCCTACCATCCAGACTTTTACCTCTGCACTGGATGTGTATTAATACACAAACATATTGGCAGATAGTGACTTATGATTTAATTTCTGCCTAAGCCGCAAAATGTAGGCAAATGTATCAGACGTTATGCATATTTTAAGAGATAAATGTCTAAATTTTACCTATTTTAATTATATTTGTATGAATCTAATCTGATTGGCGTTTGAATATGAAGAATAACATTTTGGCCAGCAGAATTGCAGTAAGCCTTTATATCTAGATAAACTCATTATCAGGATTAACAAAGTTTATAAGTCATTCCTGAAACCCTACATAGTAAATAGCTAATTTGCATAAAAAAACACTACCATTGTAACATGTTGCTTTCATTCTTCTCTCTGCTGTGAACTCAATGTTAGAGAGATAATGTAAGCTTTCTAACTCTTCGTAGTTTTAGTAACATTAGACTTGCTCTGTACCTTCAGAGCATTTATTCAGACCAATATTGTACAACATTAGTAAGTTAAGCACTGGGTTCCTTAATTAATTAATTCATGATTGATATCTCTCCTACCCATTTAGCTTTAGCTAGATTAGTTGGGAGTGTCTGTGTAACTGTAACGTTAATGCTGTGCAACTCCCACACCTCACGTTACACTAACTACCAATATCAGTAGATTAGACAATGGATGGATGCAGCTGCTCCCACCTTACTGTGCTGTGATTGACTGGTCTTCACCTCAGTTGAGCTTTATCATGATCTATTAACATGGTAGATAACCAACAAAAATACAATCATTGTTTCTTCTGGTTTTGGTGACAACTGTTCTTGTTTAGCTTTCCTAGAAATGACATTCTGAAGCATTTGTCCAATAAACGTCCAGCTTTGCTGCATGGAAACAAGTGTTTTCTGAGTGCCATAGGACTCCGGTGAAGCCATATCCCTGTGGGTTTTAAAAGATCGTGCTGCCACAGTAACAAAAAAATCAATCAATTAATTAAATAATAAATCTCTTTAGATGCTTAGGTGAAAAATTATTGCTGATTGTAAACAAACTAACAATGAAGTTGTAGACGTTTTAGCTCTTACTTTGCAATATTAATGCAACCGCTGGGTACATATTTAAGGAAATTTTTTATGACCTTTTAGAAGAGACAGAGCTTTCCTTATAAAGGTTTCCACATTTGTCAAAAATGTACTACAGACCCCGAAGTCTACAGTATGTGATTATTGATAATGTTCATTCATCTGACCTTAAGGATATCTTTAAAAAATTTAATATGAGCACACCCATCAAGTGTTAATTTCTCTCTGACTAGCCACTACTCATTAATAACACTTAATCATAAAGTGCTAATTTTTATTCAGGCACTTTTATACCAGGACATACTGAAATAAAATTGAATTCCACAGGTTAGTGTACACGGGGAGTAAACAATTTTTAGAGCGACCTTTCCCAAAGGGATGAAAGGTGACTGGAATACAGCCATATTTGAAAAGCGGCTTAATTTCCCCCTGACTGTGAAAAGGCTATAAAATCCCCACAATAGTTTTCTAACATCAAACAATTAGTTCTGTTGACACATTCTCGTATTTGACAGGAAACGGCCTCTTTTAGTGTGTGTGTGTGTGTGTGTGTGTGTGTGTGTGTGTGTGTGTGTGTGTGTGTGTGTGTGTGTGTGCATGCGCGTGCA
>JAOUQZ010000030.1:7893863-7907295 GCA_028564935.1 Neosilurus hyrtlii
ACACACACACACACACACACACACACACACACACACACACACACACACACACACACACACACACACACACAAGTTCATACAAGAAACAGAGGGAGAAAGAAAATCCGGAAAAGAAGGATAAGGAAAATTCCCTCATATGTGTTCAATTCTGTTGAATGTTCAATTCTTCAGGGTGCTAGTGTAAAGAGACTTTTCCACTAAACTATATGTTACAAAGGGGAAAAAATAGTAAAGCACACCAAAAAATTCTTCCAACTTAGAGCTTAAAGCAGAGCAGGATTTTTTTTTTTATTTTCTATAAAATCCAATATATGCAGCTCAAGGAAGAGTGGCAGAGATATCAAAGTGATTTAAGCTGTTAAAAAAAATCTGGTAAACAGATTGTGCTAGATTTAAATCCCACAAATAACAAAGAACTGCTGTCAGGTGCATAATCCTCCAAATGCTCAGTAGTATTTTCAAATTGTATTCTATTTGTTTTAGAATTTGTTTTCGGATTAAAGTATTAGACATAAAGAAAGCTTGGTCCAGAATCCTGGAATACTGCAATGGATGTTGTACTGCTTCCTCATCCAGAGGAGAACATGTGCAGCCCTCTTAGTGCTACTAGTAAAGAATTACAGGTGATGAATTGGCACTGAATTATAGTAATGCAGATTTCACACAAATGTTTAAATGTCAACAAGGTCAGATGTTGCACCTGTGACATCACATCCATAAAGTTGAGCATTATATGCTTTTATTGCAGCGTACAAACTATTGCAATAAATGAGCTGTGCTGTTGCTGAAATTCAAGCCAACTGCATCATACAGTGTTATCATATAGTGTTGCATCCTGTAACTTTGAGTATGTTTGCTTTCTCTACTACTTTTATGTTGGATTTCTCTTTAATATACTGAGTGAGAAAAAACACTAGCTAACTAAGAAACGAGCATTATTCCTTACAATTAATAATTTCACTCCTATTAGACACAACTGTAACTGCACTAACTATGTCCCTCTCATACCATAACTGTGGCACATAACAAATAAAGGACTAACAAAAATAAGGCACTAACCTGCAAATTAGCACCAGATTCACTAAGCACATCATAAATAGTTAAATAATAGTGAAGCTGAAACAATTTTATAAATTACCAAGTTTGTATGCCATGAGGCTCCTTTGTTAAGCTACTGCAAACCAGTTAAACATAGCAACAATTATATTAAATAAGTGCCCCTAGCCAGAATAAACCATGCAGAGATTAGCCTACTTTTATTAGGTAAAAATAATGTCATAGGATATTCTTGGCTACACTGTGATTGTTACATTACAAATATTACTCATGTCTGTATGTGTGTATGACAGAGCTCTATATGACACGTGGATTGCAGCAAAGGGCCTGGTTGATTATGCTCAGAGTAGCTCATTTACCCTGAATCTTGTATCCCTCGAGCACAGAACTCAGCCTGACACACACATAAACACACAAAATTGCACATCCAACTGCAATCAAAGTTTTTGAAGTAGGGCAACAGTGCATCTCTCATGTCCTACCAGATATTTTGCCTAAACAAGTTTCAATATTAAAAGAGCTGCATGATCCTCAATGTAGATTTTTCTGTTCTAATACATCAAAATATGCACATACACCATACAACTTTTAAATCCATTCTGAACCCCATTTCTTAGGTCCAGCATTAAACCCAAGCTTGCAATTTTTTTTAATGGATCATAGATCTTCAAAAATATGTTTGAAACTCTCAGGAATTGATGTGGCTGATTTTGTTTCAATTACATTTTTCTGGCCTGGAAATTATATTTAGCCCGAGATGGAGCCAAGCTGCTCAACAGCCCACTTTTTTCTTATTTGGTAGTCAAGATATCATAGTATTTGAATAATCTTTGAATTAAAAATAGTCACATCTGGAACTTCTTTGAAGTACACCTGAACCTCCTTCTTCAAGCCAGTCCAGCCGTGAACACACTCCCAATTATGATGCTATTAGTCAGCTGTGGCTTATTAAAAGCTTTCACTGGAGGACTATATAAACATGCTACAAACTCTCTCTGGCCCTGTTTACACTTGGATCTTAAGTGGACAGCTGAGTTACATCAAATCATAAGTGGACAATTAGATACATCACCATACACTCCCATTCCACTTAATGTATTAGTTTCTGTCTTCAGACAAAGTCGCGACTTTGTTTAGCATTGGCTAACTAGAAGAACAAAAATGTTTCCAAAATTAATATGCCTGTATTCTAAATCCTATTGTTAAAGTTGGCATGGCAGAGTCATTTGTGACTTGCAACCGCTTATGTCATTGTTCCTTAATGTGGACTTGCTTAAATAAAGTTTGTGTTTGAATCGCCTCAGCAAGGTAATACAACTTTATCAACCAACTTTGATTAGGAGAACTTTGACTACATTTATCATTTATCATTATCTCTTACTTGTTTTTATTATTTAATGTTTTATTGCTTTGATAATTTATTGAGAAACTTTTCAGCGTGTCTGGTAGGTCTTTTATTTTATGTTTCATCTGAACATACACACCGAGCTGCAGTGCACTGTGGGTTCCGACACCTTTCACCTTTCAGTGTTATTGTTTATTAGTCATATTTTACCTCAATATACTTGTCAGAATGATTTTTTTTTGTTCTCATTGCCTACAATAGGATTGTTCAATACATTTTTACCAAAAAATTATAAAGAATGATTTTTTTAATTATTTTTATTAGTGGTGATGTATAATCTTTATTGCACACTACTATATACCTCTATACTCTTATTTTCGCTGGCATCTTGCATTATTGGAACTGACGGGTCTGCATTCTATTTTTGTGAGGGTGAAACCCACTATGGCAAGTGCACAATCAGGTGTGACATTTCAAATGAGATCATGTTATGGCTCCACATTTTCAATAATCTGTGTATAATTCAGCATTTTATGTTTCTGGCCCATGTTCTTGATGTATGTTTGCAATTTGTGCTACTTTTTAAATTGTTCCAATTCACTGAAAATTAAGCATTTCATCAATGTGTAACTTAAGTTATTGAGCTCCTTTCTGGAGAAAAATGTAATTTATCAACCAAAAAAAGTTTTGAAATGTTTGTTTTAGTCATCGCAAAATACCTGTTATGCATCTTAACTTCATATGATTTTCCTTGAGTGCTGGTGCATCACTTATTGCAAGATAAATGCTTAGGTGCATTTATATAATGTTATACGTTTAACAAATGATGTGGTTTGGTGTTAATATTTCAGTCCGGCCGGTGTCCTTTTTTTCAGATAATCAAACTGTGTATGTTGGTGTATGCTGCAACATCCGACTCAAGGTTGCATTTGAATGTGTGAATGTCCATACAAAACATAGTCTTCGTAGTTACCCTCACTTGCTTAAACCAGCATGGAAGAAAATGATCACCCTGTCACGTGTGATATACATCGATGGTGAGACTACAAATAGTGGCCTTAAGCAGACAAATGCAAACTATTGTATGCATTTTAGCAGATTGCGGCTTCGAAGATGTAAGTAAAAAACACCTGATGATGAAAATATACATTTTCAGTGTAACAAGAGAGTTTGAAAGGTGTTCCTTTTATTCCACTTTTACATTATGACCATTGACAGGTGACCAGCATTGATTATTTTGTTACAGTGGCACCTGCCAAAGAAAGTTATGTGTTACACAGAAAGTAAAAAGTCAGTCTTTAGGTCTGTCCTTCTCCAGGTCTTATGTGATGCTCAATGACACTCTGGCCAGGTCACTGACATTAAAACACAAATTATAAACAGATGCAACATAAAACACCTACCAGACATGTTAACGAGTTGCTCAACAAATTATAAAAGCAATAAAACTATAAATATTAAATAATAAAAACAAGTACGATAATGATAAATGACAAATGATAAATGCACTCAAAGTTCCCTTAACCAAGGTTGGTAAGTAAAACACTTCTGGAACTGGACCAGGTTAAAATACAATAAATAGATAAGCAATAAAATAATAAATAAGTACGTAAGTAAGAAAGTAAGTAAGTATGTACATACATACATACATGCATACATATATAAATCATTATGTGCAAAATCTACCTACAGCTTATTCAGGAAAAAGCTGCTTCTGTATCGCTTTGTTCTACTCCTTGGCACTAAAAACTCCATCCGGAGTGAAGCAAGTGAATGTTGCTATGTGGTGGCTGAGAGACATCGTTGAAAATAGAAAAGCTATCTGCTGAACCTGTTTGCTGTACATGGATGCTGGAAAGAGCTGAGACTCGTCAAGTAGTCGACTGGACAATTTAACGATTTATACAAGATGCAATAGCAATAACAATGACAATAGCACATTTTGATGTGCAAAGACATATACTACGTGTGCAAACCTTTATTAAGTTTGGGCCTAATCGACCTTTAATGTTAAGGCTGTATATACACATATTCCCCAGTTCATGTTGACCAGGCTTCTTCAGGCCTCACTCTGGGTTATATTGACCACCTACTGCCCTCCAAACCTCATTTTCTTCAACACCCTTTAAAAAGATCTATGTATTAAAGTACTGGACCATGCTAACATTTATTACAGTGAAAAGTGCCAAGCACCACCATCAGCACTCTCATAGAGAGGTTAAAAAAAAAAAAAAAACTCATAAAAGACTGTCAGCCATGGGTCTGCTGCAATTTCAGCAGGTTTTTCAAGATTATTACTTTTCATACTGTACAAAATAATCCCAATGACATCTTGGGTGAAAACTATAACAGACTGTGCAATAACACATTCTCTGTGTTCTCTTGTAGACATGCGATTAAAGAAAATGACTGTTCTGCTTACATCATCTATCAGCATTATCCAATCTTGGACTACAAAATAAGGTCACATAAACAGAAATGATCCATCAGTATAGTAGTAAGAAAATAGTAATAGCCGTTTGTGCCTGGGTAAAACAAATACAGTACAATGTGCATTCTTTATAAGGTAATAAGTATATTTTCTCTTCAGTAGCATGATAGCTTTGTAAATACCTGCACCAATGTCTGGCGAGCTGTTCAGGATGTACCATGACTTTGCCCAGTGTCAGCTAAGATATGCCCCAACCCTAGTATTAGCAGTTCAGCAAATGAGTGAGTGAGTGAGATTGGTGGTGCAGTAGCTAGCACTCTTGCCTCACAAATAGCTGCTATGGGTAATGTTTATGGCTGTGTTAGCAAAAATCTGTTATTAGTTGCAGACTATATATTTTTTATTTTAAATTTTTTAAATATTTTATTCATTTATTCATTTTCTAAGCCGCTTCATCCTTTATTAGGGACGCGGGGAGCGCCTATCTCAGCCTATCTGGCACCTATCTTAGCCGCCTCTAGGCAACAGCAGGGTGCAGCCCTGGACAGCTCACCAGGCCATCGCAGGGCCAACCCACACACCCATTCACACTCACATCTAGGAGTGATTTGGAACAGCCAATGCAATCTCCAGACAAATGCCCTTGCCAAACCGGGGACTCAAACCCAGGATCTTCTTGCTGTGTGGTGGACATGCTAACCACTATTATTATTACCTTTTTTTATTGATTCTATTTTAAATACATAGTTTCCAACAGTTGTCAAAATTTTTATTTAATCAGCATTATACTTAATGTACAGTGACATATTAAATGTAAATAGACAACATAATTTTGATTGATGGTGTCTATTTACTTTTAATATTGATGGAGATACCTCTCAGCGGGACTCTGACTCATCTGGAGATTCTCTGCATCGGTTGCCTTACAAAAAGGATTATTTTCAACAGTCCACTTGATAGTCTGAAGACACCTGTCAGAGGCCCAGGTCAACCTGAGCAGGGTGATGTTGATTCCTTGCCTCTGCTGTCGAATTGTACAATCACTCAATTGACTGTGGCAAGAGGAATTCACCCATAAATTAACCCACAATACACTGTCTTTGCTCCTGGTGTCTACGACATAGCTAGTTGCAATAAACAATTTATATAACCTAATCTAAAATTCATTAATTCATTCATTCTCTGAACCGCTTAATTGTAATTAAGGTCACAGTGAGGGTGGCACCTATCTCAGCTGTGGCAAGGCCAGAATACACCCTGGACAGCTCACCAGGCCATCACGGGGCAAAAACACGCTGACAGTAATCCAATGGCCTATTCTTTACGAACGACAGCAATGGTTATTTTACATGCCTCTCACCACAAATAGTGAGAGACATGGCTTCCACCAGGACATGGCTTCCACAGAGTGGTGCAAAAGAAAAGAATTTGATCTATCATCCAAAGATTGCAATAAAGATGATGCCAGTAGCCCAAGAGAGAATTAATGGTCTGGCTCTTAAAGAGGGAGGGATGGCATACTCTCATCCCTGTCATCCACAGTGGCAGTAGCCAATCATGTGAGCTCATGCATACAAAGATGGGAAAATAGCACTTTCCTCAGATATGTTACACGACGCCCCTGACATTGGATCCAGCAGTTAAAAACCATGGTTGACTGGTATCAAATGCCTTCAAAGAAGCAAGTACGATGCTTCTGTCTCCCAGGTTGGTAGCCGTTGGGTGTGAGAGAGAGGAGCTTTCTGATGGGTGGAAACTGGCCAGAAGTAAAATTAAGGAGAAATATTGAAGGGGGGGAAATATTTTAAAACTCACTTATACATTACTGCATACAATGCAATTTATATAAATTTTCTTTCTAAAATGGTCCATTATTTGTTCATGCAGACTTAACTAATTGTCATGCAAATTAGTACTCTTAATTTGAGAACGTATTAATTTAGGAGACTCACTCACTACATGCTACATTAACCTGAGCTACTAACTCATGCCTTTATGTGCTGAATGATGAGCTTAATTAAATACATTCCATATTTCGAATGAGTGCACACATGCTGAACCAAATAGTTTCAGCATCACCTTGCTTTTAGAGTTCTGCAGCAGATACAGCATATTAGCATTCATCGGCATCCCATCCCTCCCTCTATTTTACACACTTACACTCTCTCCTCTGCTGTCTTGCCCTGATTTCTCACCTCACTTACCTCTTCATCTCCACTTTTCTGTCTTACCCTGTGCTGTAAAAGTGATTGTAATGTCCGAAAAAGTGATTGCAGTGGTAAAATTTTTTATTTATTTCAGTAGACATCTCCTACAGCACTAGGCTGGTGCTTTTAGGATGTGTCCAGGTTCAAGAGGATGTTACAGAGAATATTCTTTTATACAACAGCAAGCTGAAGACATCTCAGCAGCTCTGCATTCATTCAACCTCAATGGCAATTTGTAGGAGGAAAAAGAATAGGACCAAGGGCAGAGAGAGAGAGAGAGAGAAAGAGAGAGAGAGAGAGAGAGAGAGAGAGAGAGAGAGAAAGAGAGATTTTTTTAATGAACAGACTATCACAGGGAAACACACACATCTTGCCCTAAACCTAACCCCAGTTCTACTGACAGCAAAACACACCAAAAGCCTGATGCTAGAATCACCATTCTTAACAGTTGGTAAAATGCTCCTCTGAGCCCATGGCAACTCAATCTTTTGTTTATTCTGACTATAAAATGTTACTCCATAAGGTGTTTTCTTTTCTCTGTGGTCAGCTACAAATTTAAGTTGAGCCTGAAGGTGTTGACTTTGAACAAGGTGTTTGCTTCTTGAACAGCCGCCTCTCAGTCAACAGTGATATAAAACTCACTTTACTGTGTAGTGTGTCAGCAGCATCTAGTTCATGGAAGGTGACAGTTTGGGTCGTCTTCCAAACCACAGCAAAGTGTCTACACCTCCCAATAACTTGTACTTGTTAAACAAACTATTTTAAGTTTACCTCCTTCCTGTAGGCTGACTTGTCGATATCTGTTATCAGACCTATGACAGTGGTGTTGTTGGTGAATTTCACAATGGTGTTGCTGGTGTGAATGGGGGAACAGTGGTTTGTGAAGAGGGAGAAGAGAAGGGGGCTAGAAACACATCCCTGTGGTGTTCTGGTGTTCAGGATGAGAGTGGAGGAGATGTGGTCTCCTATCCTGACCTTCTGAGGTCTGTTGCTAAAAAAGTCCAGTATCCAGGTGCATAGTGAGCCCCATAGGCCCAGGTTGCCCAACGTCTAAACCCGTTTATGCGGTAGAACTGTATTAAAATTGGAGCTGAAGTCTACGAACAGCATCTTCACATAGGAGTAACTGCTGTACAAGTGTATGATGGCTGTGTGGAGAGCTGTATTTATGGCATCCTCTGTTGACCAGTTCGCTCTATATGCAAACTGATGTGGATCAAAATCAGCAGGGATGGCAGTCTTAACGTGAGACAAGACAAGTCTCTCAAAACATCTGGTGAAGATGAGGGTTAGGGCAACTGGGCAATAATCATTCAGGCAGCACACTTTTCTTTTTTAGGCACTGGAATAATGGTGGCTGTAATTGCAGTAGCGAGAGGTTAAAGATAGTGGTAAAAAAAACCCTTCTAGTTGATCTGCGCATGCTTTAGTACCCTTTCTGTTACTCCATCTAGACCAGTTTCTTTCCTTGAGTTGACTCTGTGGAGGATGACTCTGATCTGGTGCTGCTGCAGCTGGATGGGGATTGTCACCCCTCTCTGGATGAGCAGGGCAGGGGAGCATGGCATTATATTACAATGTAGCCCTGGTCCTGTGTGTTTTTTTTTTCCTCATCAGAAAACTCACATTTTTGTAGAATCAGGGCAGTACAAACTTCAGGTTTGCATGATGAAAGTCTCCTGTGATTATAACACAGTCCAGCTGTGCTGCTAGCTGATTGTTAATGCAGTGTTGTTGCTGCTCCATGGCTAGCTTAGCGTTAGCTTGGGGCTGTTATAACTACAGTCGTAAGTCTCTCTGGTAACTACCAGCACCTTGAATTAATAATCTAATAGGCACTTATACATTTTTGAACCTATATGTATAATCTCAGGCAGCATGGTGGCGTAGTGGCTAGTTCATCCCTCGCAGACTCAAAGTCCTGGGCTCAGTGATAGTGTTTCTGTGTGAAGTTTGCATGTTTACGCCATGCTTGTGTGGGTTTCCTCCCAGTCCAAAGACATGCACATTAGGTTGATTTGCTGTCCTTAATTGCCCCTAGGTGTTAGTGTGAATGTGAATGGTTGTGTGTGTGTTGGATTATGGCGGACTGGCAAGCTGTTCACGGTGTAACATACCTTCAATAGGCTCCAGTCTGTCCATGACCCTAATAAAGGATTAAGTGGTTCGGCGAAGAAATGAATGAATGAATGTTTAATCTTGTGTTGATTCTGTGCTGACTTCAGAAAACCGAAGATTAAAGATGCATGTTGTTCAATAAATCAGTAAAAGCCCAATGTTGCCATGATAATAATTCCCACAGTAATACTAATGTCTGTGTATGTAAACTTCTCATCATAACTGTATGTATTTCTGTCTATATATGCCACTGTGTGGTAATTTGCCACCTATTATTCAGAATCTAGGAGCTACAAGGTTTTTACATGTTCCCAACACAGAAGATTAAAAAAAATGTGTAAATGAAATACGTCAAGCAATTGACTACGTCAAGCCATTATGAAAAGGCCACTGAGTGAGGGTGTGAAGTGATTCTGACATTACTGAAATGTCGTGCAGCATCATGGTTAACACCACTATAATCACACAAATACAGCATGAACCCTGCATGGCTGAAGGAACAGATCACTCAGTGTGAAAGATGGAGCGAGAGAGACAGAGAAAGAGAAAGAGAGTTAAAAAGCTACTTAAAGGTCATTGTCCATTTTCACACTGCAGTACAGTGTGTCAAAATGTCTTCTTTCAAGTTTGCCTGGTGAAAATGGTTACTGAAAGGTTAAATCCTTGGGAAATTCTGCAAAAAATGAAGTACTCTAGAGGTCATACTGTATTCCTAGAAGCATTAAGATCATCATTAAGAACAGTGATTGTGATAAAGTCAGAGCCAGCTCACACAGAAGCATTACTCAAGCTATTTAGTCACCCATCTCACAGAACAGATGGGCTTCCATTTTTACCAATATTTCAATCCACACCAGCTCTATAAGAAACCCAATGAACATTTGTCAGTGTCAAGAACATGAGAAACAGAATATAGTTTGCACACTTTCTCGTGTCATATCTTGTATGAACTTATTTCCTATGTTGCTGGTCAATAGAAAACATGTTATTCCTCCTTTCCATGGATGAAAATGACCTCAGAAAATCATTTACTTTGTTTTGCTTTGAAAATTTTGATGAATTGCTTCGAGAGACTATGGAGGCAGTCTAAAGAGTAGATGAACAAAGTGATCTACAGCCAGACAGATAAAAATTGGATGGGAAGATAGTTACTAGTGTCAAATTAAAGGAAAATATAGATTTAGGCACTACCTAAAAGCGGAGCTCCTGATAGAGACCTCAACTGATAGGTGTCCGAGTCTGGAGTTCTAAGTGTAGCACAGCTCCTTCAAGGGCTGAATATTTTCAGATTTTGTCACTGAGGAAATAAGTAAATAAATCTCCCGTGTTCCCTGACTATGGTCAGGAGCAAAACCAGGAAAGGTCAATGCTTTGTTTTCTTTTTAATGCATTTTCCAACTGATTTTTGCATTTATTTTTACCACTGTCTTGTTAGTTTAATTATCCACTTAATGAATTCATGTTCGTGTTCCTGCTCATGTTTGGAGTTGTTTTGCTTTGCAAAAGTTTGTCTGCCTACCTGAGTTGAATGGCATGTTTTTTACTCTGTGTGTGTCTGAGCAGTGGTGTATGATAAAAAAAAATGTGGTGTATGATAAAAAATGCACTAGCCTCGTTATCTCAGCCAACTCTGGGCGAGGGCAGCGTACACCCTGGACAGCTCGCCAGGCCATCACAGGCAATGCAGCCTACTCTTGACGAAATTCAGCAATGGTTCTTTTTCACTCCTCTCACCACGGACAGTGAGAGACATGGCCGGCCTTTGATGTCCCAGTTAGCTGCACTGAAGGGATGGCAGTGAAAACCCGATGATAGTGAGGCATGAACCCCCAACTTTGGGATCAGTAATCCAGCACCCTACCACTGGGCCACCACTGCCCCAAAAGCATAATATATGATAAATGCGCTGACAGGGTTTTCAGGTAACAAATATGCATTATACTATGCATAAACAATGGTCATTTAGGCTTCCACAATATTTTGTTTGTTGTTAACATGTTGCTAACAAAAGGGATTTATTTAATTTAATTTAATTTAATTTTTTTTGCATGGAATAGTATTCAGTAAAAGTTATGTAAATCACTGACAGTCATGTTATTACATTTGGTGAATCACTAGATTTAACTGTTTACAGCTGCCAGTATTACTCAGAAAAGACAATACAATTAAGAATTGCTAGCAAAGCTTAAAAAGATAAAATGAATTATGTTGCCTATTTCTCTTTCAGTGGGTATGGGTATGCACATTCGTTTAACACCTATGATGAGATTTCAGTTCAACAACAATAGTAATAGAATTGTACTGTAATTCCAAGTTACTGATGGGAATTTGATGTTTTTAACCCTCCCATTCAATACCAGGATCAGCCATCACAGTTGGTTGTATTGATATAGGGAGCTTTCTCAATGGTTAAAAACAAAGAACTGACTTGTTCATGTGTGAGAGGGTTTTTTTTTTTCATTATTAAGCCCTTATGAAGTCTAGCAAAGCTAGTAATATTTTCCCCAGTGAATCACGGGAACAAACACCTGTAGACAAGGCAGGTCTTCATGGATTTGGGTGAGTAACCAGTGTTTAAGTGCTGCCTGATAAACTGATAAGGGAGCTGAAGCCTGCAGGTGCAGATCAGAGCAAGAATTCCCAGTGAGCTTCTTTCAGGACTATTATCTCTCTCTGTCCTCTGCCTCTGCTGTGAGAAAAAGCCCAGGATGGCAGGACTGCTCCTGGATTTTTTTTAATACTCTTTTAAAACAGCAGAGGTGATAAGATGAGAAGAGAGGAGAGGAGAAGGGAAGAGGTTTTCAGCTAGTGCTTTAGTTTTGCAGTTAACCTTCTTAACCTTCTCATGTATCTGTCAGTTTGAGGTATGAGTGTGGAATAAGTTTACACACACTTGTTCATTCGCTGACTGATGTGTTAACTGCATGAATAAGCAAGTGTACATGCATTTCTATTACATATATATATATAAATATATATATATATACCCACACACAGCTTTACCCATGAGTCACTGATAGCGGTCATGTAAACAAGATAAGTAGCTTGCCTTGCAGTGGTGTTGGATTGACCCCAAGATCCTGATATTATCAGCTCCTCTGTTGCAAACCAGTATGTCTCTTGGAGCAGAACCAATTTTGCTGGCCAAGAACTATTTTATTCATAGAGGAAAAGCACAGTAAGGTTCAAGATCTTTGCATCAGCTCTGGTACCAATTTCAGCACCTTGTTTAAGAAAAGCAAACTGGACATATTCAGCTCCAGGTTTTTCCTGACCCGAGAATGTGGTATGAATTAGTATGAGAAAAGCTCAAGGCCCTCATCAACACCCTTCAACGCACATGTACACACACATACACACACACACACACACACACACACACACACACACACACACACACACACACACACACACACAGTTGTACACAACAGAGGTATTCAGATGCTCTGTCTTCGTTAATGTTTTTGATGGATTAATCACCTAACAGCCGATCAATTACAGGATAATGGGTGAGAGGAGGTCTGTTAGACATTAATCCTCCCTCACAGACAGCTTTCAGCAGTTTAAAAGTAGCTGAAACTCAACTCTGTGTGGCACAAGTGGGCGCACACACACACTCACTCGGTGCCACACAGCCCAGCATTATTCCCATGAGGGCTGACCTTTCACCTTTGGCCATCAGCAGACCAACAAATAACCACAAGGTAATAATACTCCAACTGCATAATGCCCAAACACACACACACACACACACACACACGTCCCAAGGGGGGGCTACTCTAATTAATCAGAGAGGAATAGGATCAGAGGAGCAATAGGAGCTGGAAGCATTTTAGTGCTAAAGCCAATAACTAAATGCTCAAAATACCCGCTCAGTGGGAACTCAGTCACAGAACCCATTTGGTAAACATTTGACTTATCATGACATGTTAAATAAAGGAGAGAATAAAAAAGACAAGGAGATAAACTGAGAAAAGGCTAGAAAGAGATAAAGAGAGAGGGGCATATAGAGAAAGGAAAGCGACAATTAGACAGATAAAGAGTCAGCAATGGAAGTGAGGACAGGAGATAAATAGGTTTTAATCAGAGGTTTTGAAAAGGAAAATGCACCCTAATACTCAAAGGCCTGAAATTAGTTCACTTCTCCACAAGGTCTTTGTGTAAGTTACCAAACATAATTAGCTGTCTAATTCTTTCTCTCTCCCTGTACTGTTCTTTCCCATCTCTCTCTCTCTCTCTCTCTCTCTCTCTCTCTCTCTCTCTCTCTCTCTCTCT
>JAOUQZ010000030.1:7958669-7982050 GCA_028564935.1 Neosilurus hyrtlii
TACAACGGCAAAAGGAAGTAAGTGACATTTCGGTAAAAAAATTAGATTTTGCAATAATTGCAAAATCTCTGGGTAGCTGTGTATACCTTTTTTAGAAGTGTGTTTGTGTGAAATTAAAAAACAGCAGTGCAGAATGAAAATTTAAAAAAAGAAGTAAGTGACACAGTTTGTTCGTATTACAACGTCAAAAGGAAGCAAGTGCAGTGTAAAGTTTCATCTTTATGAATGGGCTCTGTTGTATTCTAGTGTTTTTGGAGAAGCAAAAACAATACCAATAGGAACAAGTATAAAAGATATGTCTATTTTAAGTCCAAAATTATGCAAATTTTGTGAGAATAAAACAAGGATAAATGATTTTTTTAAAATTGACAATTAGTGCAACAAATTTTATCCCTGTAGCCCCATGGTCATTTGACTGTCAATGTTTTCCCAGATGTTGATAGCCTTGTACTGACCAATGTTAATACAGGTGAAACTCGAAAAATTACAATATCTTTCAAAAGATCATTTATTTCAATAATTCAACTTAAAAGGTGAAACTAATCTATTGTATAGACCCATTACAAGCAAAGTGAGATTTTAAGCCTTTATTTGTTATAATTTTGGTGATTATGGCTTACAGCAGGGAAGATTTGTAATTTGATGCCATTGAGTCGACTGCAGTTTTGGGAACAGCTGCCAGTATGTGACAGTTCACCAGATGTGATAGACACTGAGTAATTAAAAATGATGTAGCACTTTTTATACGTGTACGAGATATACTGTGACTATTACACTAATAATTTGTATTTATCTCATGTTATGGTGGTGTTCTGTTATATTTGCCTTGTTATTTGTTCGTGAGATATTAATAATGAACTTCTAAATAGTATTTAATTTGTTTCTTAAGATGTGTATAATTTTGTGCAAATTGACATTTTTGGAAAAGTCACAAATGCATTAAGCGTTTTGATAAATTTAATGCTGCCTTTGTAATAAAGCAAATTATTTGGCGACCTAAAATATAATATGCATGCCTATATTATTGGATTGTGATATATTTTACTAGGCTACTGGAAAGTCTATTAATTAATAAACAAGTTTTTTTGTTAAGTTTCTTTTACAATGCAAGAAAGAAGTAAGCAACAATAAAGTCCTGGATCAGAGGAATTTGAGATTCCTTATTATGTCTTTTAGACAGCTGATTTATTATGCATTCGAACAACACATGTAGTTTGGGTTGCTATTATTCACCACAGAGAGCCAGGATGAAGTTCGTTCCTCAAAATCATCAAAATGTCACTTACTTCCTTTTGGCGTGGTAGGGCAGTTTACCCATCACCTGAATGCTTAAATACTATAGCCTGTTTAATTATGGTTATCGACTATGTGCCATAATTTACCCATCTTCTAATTGTTATTCCAAGCATTTTGATACACCATGACACAGAAGTAATCTCAAACAGGCAGTGAGTTCATTAGCCCTCCCAGCTTCCAGTAGAACATGACTGGGATGTGGTAGAATGCAGGAATTTCAAGTCGACATGCACCAGAGTCTCAAAGGAATGTTTCCCACACCTTGTGGAATCCATGGCATGAAGAATTGAAACTGTTCAGAGATTAAATGGTAACCCTACTCAGTATGAGTATGGTGTTATCTAGTGTTCATGGTAGTGTTTTACTGTTTGTCCTTACAGTGGTAATATTTCTGTAGCCTCTACCACTCCTAACAGCTGCAGTTTACCCGTCACTGATTCACATACCAGCATTTAATTTTGAAAACCTTTTTATTTGTTGTTTGTTTGTTTTTTTGGATGGTGGTTGTCACTGTGAGTGGTCGAACATCTTTTAATGACATTCATGTAAATCACATCAGCATTGTGATTCCAGACTAGAAAATATGTGATGGATTGTTTTGATGGTTTGAGATTAGGCATCTCGTCAGTGGAAAACAGAAGGAATGCATATTTAATATTAATTTATGAATACTTGTGTGTCTCTCTGTCTCTCTCTCTCTCTCTCTCTCTCTCCCTTTCTCTCTGTCTCTCTCTCTGTCTCTTTCTCTCAGGTTGAGCTGGCTTTATGGGACACAGCAGGACAGGAAGACTATGATAGGTTGAGGCCATTATCGTATCCAGACACAGACGTCATCCTCATGTGTTTCTCCATAGATAGTCCTGACAGTTTAGGTACTTCTCACCACAATACTGCACCAGGGGGTCATCGATTCCATTCAGCATGGGGCCACATTTTTGCAATGCAAAAGAAAATACAAAACCACAAGTGCACAATATAAACTATAGGAACTCAATTTTAATAAAACACTAAACCATAAATCATTTTATGTTCGTTATAACTGTGGATTTGAGCACATTGCTACAGTAGTGCTAGAAACAGTCAGGGTTTCTGAAACAATCTCACTTTTCAACATTCCTTACCTTCTACTTTATCAAAAAAGGATTCCTTTTTGCCCTCAGCACTTTTGAGAACAAAGTTACAGCCATGCTGTCCTTTCTTTATTATTTTCCTTTATCCCTTTTTCTAACCTATAGGTTTTTTTTTTTTTTTTTTTTTTTTTTATTTGATTGTTTTTACTTTCTGTCTTGTGTACATGCTCACCTTGCATCCAAGAGTGAAGGCTGACACCTATGCAAGTGTTCAAGCCTAGCGCTGTGACATGCTGTCAAACGCAGTGACAGAATTATAAAAAATACCTGTGTGACCATATGAAACCCCTCGGCCGATGATTTATCCTAATCTTGTGTGCTTATTCTTGTTACTGAAAGTAATTCAAATACATTGAAGGTGCACATCTGGATGAAACGCAATGCAAACATGATAGGAGAAGAAATGAGTGCACAGTGCTAATGCAGTACACACTCTTATTGGAATTACACAATGCAAAGTGTTATAATTACTGTAATAATTAACCCACATATCTGCAAAGATGCATCTGGTAGCCAAATTTCAGAATAATTGGTCAATTATTAGAGGCTGTAGTGCTACCATGATGGACAGACAGACAGACGTCAAAGGCAATAGCAATACCCCTTTGGCCAAGTATGGCCGGGGGGGTAACCAGATTTACAAAGAAAGTGCTGATAAAGAGTGCTGATACCGTTTTAGTACCAGTCATTATTCACGTTTGTTTGTTTGTTACAACATTCTGATGTTGATTATTATTTTTTTTATTTTTTCTATGAAATAGTTATGTTAATAATTTATTAGGGTAGTTAATAAATATGTTAGGGTGTTGTTAATTTGCACTATAGTCCTACTGAGTTGATGTACAGTGGGCTGTTCAGGCGGTACCCTGCCTTTGGAGTCTGCTGGGATGGCCTTTATTCTCCCTGTGACCCTAATAAAGGATAAAGTGGTTAAAATGGTTTACTCAGTGCAACTTCTCACTTCCAAATTAAAGATATAATAGCAACAGTTCAGGGGAAAAAAGTGAGATGGTTAAAGGATCATCCCTTTGTGCCAGTACTTTGGGGAGTTACCCTCTGGCCATGCGTCTGAGATATGTCACCTACACTGTACAATACCTGCCCACTCTTCAAACTCCGTCGAATTGGATGGTAACCCTTCATGGACTGCATTCAAGTCGTTCCACAGATTGTAAATTGTGTTTATGTCTGGGTTATGACTAGGCCACACAAGGACATTCCACATTTTTCAGTCAGCAGGTGTGGTCAGCATTGCTGTGTGCCTCATTATGCTATTTGAAATTGAACCTTCTTCCTTGTAACAACAGGGGGCAGCAGGTTTTCTTTAAGAATTTGTTGCTATTTTGCAACATCCATTTTCCCCATCCATGTTTACAAATGCCCCAGTCCCTGCTGCAGGGAAAGATTCCCACAGAATCTTAAAAGTGCATTTTGGCAAGGCTCTATTGAGTCTTGATGTGGCCTTTGACAAGTGGCTTTTATCTCCCTTTCTTCCTTCCTTCCTTCCATCCCACATTTGTTGCTTCACAGTGGCCTTTTGGCAACCTCTCTTATCTGTCTCCTCCTTGCTGTTTTATCCATTTTGGAAGGATGGTCTGATCTGGGAAGGGACTTGGAAGTACCAAACACTTTCTACTTCCTGATATGCCTGAGATCTTTTAACAGTACCTTGCTACCCATAGTTGGTTCCTTACATTTATACTTCTAAGCATTTAAATGGTCTAGGAATAGTTATGTTAAATTTATCAGAACAGTTTATCGTCAGTGGAAGGCAATTTGATTTGTATGCAATGTAGAATGGGATTAGTTACACCAACAAAATATTTTTGATTCTATACCCTAAGTCAGATGCACACACGTACACATGGGCATACCAGCCTCTAGCGTGAGAGAGCTGCCTATATGTATTTTTACATTTCAGGAGCTCTTGATGATGGGATACTATTCAGTACACTTTTCTGAATAATTTTAATGTATTCAACATGTATCAGTTGATAATACTTATTAGTTAATTATATGGAAATTTCGTAAACGGATACCTATCCATCCTATTTTAAGCAGTGTTGGCTCCGTGTTCTATCTATATGCAATGTGTAGATCTTGAGTAAAGCCTGAGGGTGCTGGCTGTAACAGTGTGTTATGTGCCCACGCAGAAAACATTCCAGAGAAGTGGACACCAGAGGTGAAGCATTTCTGTCCTAATGTTCCTATCATTCTGGTGGGGAATAAGAAAGACCTCCGCAATGATGAACACACTCGCAGAGAGCTGGCCAAGATGAAGCAGGTACTGTGTGTGTTGTCATGGCAATAACTAATAGTGTTTTCTGAAAGATGATAGATTATTGTCTTCTGTTCTGATGGAGACTACAAAGCACTTCCTGTCTGCAACGCCCATCTTAGGAAGTGGAAATGCAGCTGTTTCCTGTTTAAGGAACACTTATTCTCTAAGGAGTTTCATTATGCTTTAAGTGCGTGTGCGTGAATGTGAATGAAATGGAATTGGGTTTTTTTTTGTGTGTGTGTTTACAAGTAAGCCATATATGTAAATTTGCATTCTCTGAGATTTTAGCAATGCCCAAAGGACATTACTCACTATATGCTATTTACTGTGGATTGTTTTCAAATCTAACAATGAACACCCATCATTTTACCACATCATGGTTAAGAAACTACAAACAAACAACCTGTAGAGGAACAGCCACCGATGTTCAAACCATTTTCATTCTGCAGCCGCACTGCAATTCCATTTAATCCTCAGCCTTTCAGCAGAATTCCAACTGTACTGCCATCTTGTGGCTCTTTCCTGTGTAATCAGCATACATGCACGCTACCTGTGGTACAGCATAAAATTTGTGTAACTCAAACAGTACGCTTTAGAATGTCATTTGATGTTTTGTATCAAGACAGACTCTCTAAATCAAAAGTCTGGTTAAAAGTTGATTTAATATTTTAATAACAATGTTTATTTAGTAAATAGATAAATGATGAAAATTTCACCAGAAGCATGCTGTTTGATTTTAATGTATTTCTTCTTGATCACAGCAGTTGGCCAGTTATCACCTTTATTGTTAAAACATGTACTATTTATCAGTTTATGATAAACTAAATTTATTTGTTTAATATTGTGTCCATGAGACAAGCTATTTTTTTTTATTTTTATTTTTTATTTTTTATTTTTTTTTACTTTTTTTTTGCCCTCTGGGGGTCAGTAGGTGTTATAAGGCAATTCCATTGGAATACCTGAGACCCGGGCCAGACAGCTACAGTGAGAATCAGGAGAGTGTGGATTCCATTCCAGGAAAGTTTGGTTATGTTGGAATATGCTGTGGGTTAGGCGTTGGATAGTCCAATCTGGGTTTTTTTTCCCCCTTATTTTCCGGTAATACTTATTTATATATTTATTTTAAGCAACTGGAGATTCTTATTTCTTCGACTGTTTTTGTGAGGGACTGCCTCCAAAATCCATTAAAATTGCATTAAAGTTCATATTAATAATATTTATTCCATTAAATCAACAAACCCACACATGCATGGGAAGAACATGAAAACTGTACAGCGAAACACCCTCGCTCAGCACAGAACTTGAATGTAGCACCTTCTGGCTGTGAGGTGGACATGCTAACCACAATGCCCCCCATGCTGCCCCTAACGGACAATATAAAAATCCACAATTTTAATCCTAATGTTGAAGCCAGATCATAATTTAAGTACAAGTTCTCCAGATATTCCCAGCTCATTGAGATTGAAGTTACTGTAAATGTGTTGAAGTATCATTTTACAAATAAAAATGTGTGTGTTTGTGTTCAGGAGCCAGTGAAGCCTGAGGAAGGCAGAGACATGTGTAACAGAATCAGCGCGTTTGGTTATCTGGAGTGCTCTGCTAAAACTAAAGAAGGTGTGCGAGAGGTGTTTGAGATGGCCACCAGGGCAGCACTGCAGGTCCGCAAGCGCAAGAAGAGAAGCGGCTGTCTGCTCCTATGAGTCCCAAACACACGTGCGCACACACACACATGCACACGCATCTTCGCACACACTTCTACCAAGTGCTCAAGGAACAACATTAACTGACGTCATTGCTGTACTGTATTCTGCATTTCATGCAACTGTGACAGAGACTGACGAGCGGGAAAGCAATCCACCTATGCTCTTAAAGTTTGTGTATACACACAGGCCTGTCCTGCCATCTCTGACTTCTCTTTTTCTCTAGCAGTATATCCTTCTGTGTCTCTGGGGGAGGCTGATCAATCTGATGTGTATATATACATCTTGATCTCTTCTTTCTCTTTCATTCCCTGTTGTATTCACACATTGCTTCTTTATGTACTGTTTACTTATGTGGAGTGGCCCAATTTTTCCCAACATTTGAAAATGATCAAGAATACATTTATTATTCATTCAAACCTTTTGTGTATTACTTTGTGTTTGTAAGATTTCGTCAAGTTTATTTGTCAAGTTTTCGCCTAATTTGTGTTTTTCTGAGAAAAAGTCCATCAAACATGCAGTCTAATATGATGACAGTGAGTTCTATAACTATAAATATTGTAATACATTATTGAAATGCATTATTTGAATATGAAATCATTTTTTGAAATGAATGGTTATAAGTACAGATACAATTATTAGCTGTTTTTGTTTTTAAAGTAAACCTGCCAGAAAAGTTCAGTGACAGACAGATGAGGTAGTGACTTGATATGAAGCTCAAGGGCTGAAGATCCTTTGTGGTCAACGTTGCAGTGGTTTAAATTAGGCTAAAAATCTTCAGATTTTGTGTAACAGCCAACTAAATCGATGTTGAAACAAAAATAAGTGCACAGTGTTAAACGTACAGTCCTTATCTACACTACTCTGCAAAAGTCTCAGGCATGAGACTGAAGAGCAAAGATGACTTATTTACATATAAATAATTAACATACAGTTCTACCAAAAAAAACAAAAAAAAACTCTTTATAGCACTGTGAACAGTGAAAAATGAAACCAAGTTAATATTTGGTGTGATGACCCTTTGCTTTAAAAACATTAGTTTCAGGTACAGTTTGTTCAGATTCACAAGGTCATGAGTTGTTAAGTTTTACAGATCATCAGTAGAACCATGCAGAACATGCAGAACCAACCACCGGTCTCCTGTTGACCTTGATTGTCACACTTGCTTCTTATTTGCATGCAAAACCCAGCAGCCTTCATTATGTTTGTTCTTGTGTTTATATGCTGCTTTCTTTGACATAGAAACCTTTTTTTTAATGTAACTACCTTTTGTTAGTTACAGACCAGGTTTCCATGGGCATATTAGTAGAGTTAATATGTAAAATTGGGATTATCCCATACAAATGAAGGGTGTGATAATTTTGAAACATAATGCAGAAATAAATAAATATACAAATAGTTATGTTCATGAAACAATACAGTAGTCAACTAGAGAAAAGGTATCTCTGCCATGTGCAAATGGATATTGATGTATTGATTAACCTGAAAAATTTGGCAAAGACTGCACGTCTCTAGTGGGTGTCTGATGAGCAGTTTAGCCAGTGATGGTCAAGAATAGGGATTTTTCCCCTTCCCCCCTCCCTAATATGATCCCATGAACAGATCATGTCCAAAATTTAATGGCTGGATGCTTGTACCATGTCCTACAGTAGAGGGGGGAAAAGTCCACTTGTAACTTTAAGTATTATTTTAAGCAAACAGACATAACTAACAAACAAGAGGGGCACTCACAGAGTGCAACGTTCATCTGCCAGGTTCAAATGGATTATTATAACTTGCCGTAGTTATAATGAAATGGCTCCCCCAGGGGTTTGATGAACATTTTGGCACATTCATTTTTTGGGATTTCGAGTATCTTTTTCAATATGACCCCATGCACATTTCACCTCCAAAGCATAATGATTTGTTTCTTGTACCACACCCTACCTTAGAAAAAAAAAAATCAGTCCAAAGCCGTACATAACATAATTTTGAGTTATCTTGAACAAGCAAACTTGCAAACCAACACAGATGCAAACATGATAATAACATGCACAAAAAGCATGCACAGCTAACCTTACTTAGGAGTTTGTATAACCCACCAGTGGTGAAAGAGTTAAATGTGTGGCGTACTCAGTGAGCGGTAAATTTTGCAAAGGTGAGTGCACTGATAGATGACATAAAATGATTAAGTCTTTTCAGGTTTCCTGTAAGATAAAGTGTGTACTGCTGTAGCAGACAGTGATTGAATGCTTTAGATGATGGATAAATAGAAGTGTATAATTTACCCAGATGCATGTTAATCTAGTTACTACACTGGCTGTCAGAGCCTGAAGTTACAGTCAGACAAGCACCTGAGTGATGCAGCTGATTTGGCTTCCATCATTTCCCGAGATGTTCCTTAAATTGGGATTGAACACAATTTTCTTTATTTTTTTTTTTTTGTTTCCTTTTTTTGCTATGCAATCTAATTCTGTCACATTGGTACTTCTCTTAAAGGAATACTCCACCATTAAAACACAACTCGTCATGTGACCCATGAAATAAAGACAGATTCATTTACTTTTTATGTTTATTTTCCCCATAGCAGCTTTGGACACCTGTTTAAAAAAAAAATTAAAAAGACCTTTTTTTTTTTTTTGTTTTGTGTAAAAAATTTACAAAAATCACAACATGCTGTGTTGCTTCACATTCATGTATATTCTGATGAACGCCAATCACTCTGAATACCAGGCATGTGCTCACCACATATGGTTTGAATCTGGCGATGTCCACATAAAATCAAATCAAAGATTGCAGAGTGTAAATTACAGAAGAGGTAGAAGAGAAATACTTTGGGTTTGATTGATGTATGCATGAACAGTAATATATATTACAGTTTTGAGCAATACGTTTGCATGTAGCACACTATATCAGAGGTTCCCAACCCTGGTCCTGGAGGACCCCACTTCCTTACATCGTTTAGTGTTTTTCTTGTTCTCAACACACCTGATTTAACTAAAGCTTTTTAACAGCTCTTCATGGTTTGAAATGGGTGAGCAGGGAAAGCATTAACGTATACAGGACAGTGGTCTTTCAGGACCATGTTTGGGATCCTCTGCACTATTTGGCACATTCCAGCTTTAAATGTATTGGATTGGTGACTCAATACAGGCTAATCACTTATGGTTCACATTATCCACTCATCATGTGCATAAATGTACAGAAAGCCGGGAGCACAAGTAGAATATGAATGTTTTTCATGAACTTAGAGAATTTCTATGAATAAATTGCTTGTATAAATGCTCCAATTAATGATTTATGAGTAAATAAATTTCTGTCCAGTTTGTTAATTAAGCCCCAAAGGCAATATGTGTTAAAAAGGTTGAGCTTAGATTAATGAGCTCCATGTAGAGCCTCAAAACTTTTGTGTGTGATAGTCTTTGGTTGTTTCCTAAACTAACTGATCCTTCTGTTCCTGTCCTAATTGTGGAGAATGGTCTGTCTGGTGTGTGTGTGTGGGTGTTGATGCCACTAGCTTATCCGTCAATTTTCTGAACCGCTTAATCCTAATTAGGGTTGCGAGGAGGCTGGCGCCCATCTCAACCAACTCTGGGCGAGTACACCCTGGACAGTGGTGCTTGAACCCCCCAACCTTGGGATCAGTAATCCAGCATTCTACCACGAGACCACCACTGCCACGTCACTAGCTTTTGGCAAAAGAAAAAAAAAAGTATAACAAGGTCACTTGTTGATGAGAGAGCTGATGATGATCGAGGGAAGGAGTAGAGCTAAAAGAATAGCAGACGGAATGAGAAACCTGGCATTCTCTAAGCTCTCTCTCTCTTTTGTTTTATTTAAATTCACAGTATGATGTGACGTTAATCTCAGTTTTAATTTAAATAAAGGCAGTATCTATTTGCACATGCGTCAGAACTGGCCTCAAACTGCCCTTAGACACCTGATCATTTATTTTTATAGCAGCCTTTGCTATACCTGTGCTAATGCTGCCAGTTATGTACTTTGTCTAAGCTAATGATGCCTTTCAAGGTAATTATTTGTGTAATATTTAATTTAATTTTGCCAGATTTACCAAAAAGCTAAAGTTCGGTTTATAATGTATTAATAGTAACTATGTTCCTATCAGACTACATAGTATTATGGTGCCAGAGCTCACTAACTATCAGGCTTTAAAAGTCCCTGCTTTAATATGCATTAAAGAATACCTGTGGTGAATTTGTAATACTAGCTCTTTAAAATGATCACATATGACATCACTTGTTCTCTAAGGCAACGTCAGTTCTTGCCCCTTGTCAAGTACGTGTGAGTGCTGCCACACTGCTACTACTATTATGCATTTTATCACCTAAAATGTTGCTTGCTGCGAGTTCATGTCACTTCTGGGGGGGGTGGTTTTTCGTATTGGTTCAACCCCCGCTAGTAATCCACGGGATAAAATCCTGTTTAGTATAGTGCTTTTTATAGGTCATTTATGTTAAAATAAGCTCTGTCGCATAAAAAGTATTACACAAATTATGCTGTAAGGATGACCAACACCAGTACTCTTTAAAGTGCTTCCTGTGATGCTGCTAGAAAAAAAAAAAACCCTGCATTTTAGCATCTAGAGGGCAGTATAGAGCTGCTATTTGGGTTATTGTAGTTTATTCAGGAACATTGCTTAAATTGTTTTCTCTTTAATATCTCAAGCAAATCAATAGTGATATTTACTTGTGTTCCTTTTAAGTATCACATCTGTCTGAAATGTTTTTATATCATTCAGATTCAAAATAAAAATCGACAAATTGTAGGAGGTGAAAAACCAGGTGAAAGGTTCTACCTGGTATCAGCAGGATTCAGCTGAACACAAGGTGAACACTTGACCACTGCAACACCTCGAAACTGGTAAGAAAAACATGACGTAGCTATTGTTCATTAGTTTATCGATAAATATTTACGTTAGTTTACTACACACATTCATCATTCAGCTTTACTCTGTACAATCTGATTAGCACTATACTGGTTCAAATTTATATTTATGTTTTTACTCCAGGAAATACAAGCATTTTTGTGGAAAATTATGAAATTCAAAGATGAAGCAAAAAATAAACAAACAAAAAAAAACTGGAAAATAATAAAGTGGGTCAGAATGTTCTTGACAGTGTGTGCACGGTAAAAGTCATGTATAATAAATGAACAAACATTTGATTTATTTTAAATACTTGTTAAAAATGTATTTCAAACATTTCTTTTACTGGATCAAAGCTTTCTCAGATAAATAATGGAATGTGGTGTGTGTTAAACATGCTCAAAAGATTTACTACCCACATTACAACATCTAGAAGTCAACTATTAATTTATTTGATGCCCAGTGTACTTTTAGGGTACAAATGCTATAGAATATAAAAAGTACATCTCTCCATGTGCTTAAACTCGCAAATCAAAGTGCACTCTTTAGACATGTTAGAAAATGTAAACTGAAGATCTTACTGAATTTGTTGTCATAATGATATTATTGTTATAGTACCCTTGATGACATGATCATGAGGTTTAATAGGCATAATAAAAATAAGCCATGTATGTTATTTTATGCTGTATAAAAAAAGAAGACTCCCCTTTTTTGGATAATCAAGCCTTTGTGAAAGAAACAAAATATCTTTTGGCAGGTTTTCCATTAAATAAGACACAGGAAGCACTGAGGATTGAAACCAAAGCACACAGGACTCGGAGGCAGCAGAGAGGATTCTAGATAAAGTGAGTCACTCTGTTATCTCTCTCCAAATGTTGATGTCATGGCTAGGCCAAACACCCCCCTTCCTTTTGTTTTTGGTTATCATGCTACATTTCATTACAAGAAAATGCAGCACAGAACTGTTCCTCATTCATTTTCTCACCTGGTTAATCCTAATTAAGGTTGTGGGGAAGCTGGCGCCCATCTCAGCCTACCTTGGACAAGGGCAGAGTACACCCTGGACAGCTTGCCAGGCCATCACAACGCAGAAACACGCTCATGACAACCCAATGGCCTACTCTTTATGAACGACAGCAGTGGTTCTTTTACATTACTACAAGCAGTGAGAGACATGGCTAGCTTTTAATAACCCAGTTAGCTGCACAGAACCTTTAAAGGTGTTACCAAACTCCAGAAATAAATATTTTAATATATTATTATATAGTATGTTATATAATAATGAATTATTTTTTTCAGATTTTTAGGGGTTTTTTTTCCGTTACCATTTGTGCAAAATGCATTATTTTGTTTAATTTAATATTCCATACTTATTTAAACTAATTTAATGGCTCATTTAACTGTTTTGTTATCTTTGTGGACAAAGTGGATTATAGGAAGAAATACAAGGAAGAAATTCACACCTGTGCAAAGCAAACACACCATGTGTTGAACAGTGGGAGGAAACTAGACAACCCAGAGGGAGCTAAAGCGGATAGTAACCTGTGTTCAGAAACCAAGCTCAGTGCTGCCACTGGAATTAAAGTAAGGAAGATATTACTTGAAATATGTGGCTTAATATATTCAGTTACTTCTGTACGTTTCGGCTGAGTGTAAACTCTCAGCTGACTTAATTCATTCAGACATTCATTAAGATCACTTTTTAGATTTTTCATTATCAAAAGTAGCATGCATTGTCAAATGTTATATTTGTTGATATAAATGCACTTACAAATAGATAAAAAAGCATTATAAATTCATGATATGTTAATTGAATTCACCGATCATTAAATAGATGTAAGTTACTGATGGACATTGTACGTTTAAGACAAAGATGTACAACAGAGATAATATTTCATGTACCAGTAAAATTGAATTTTAATTCAGGAATAATAAATACAACTTAGCAACCGAAATAAAACTGTCATTCATTTTGCCGAACTGCTTAATCCTACTAGGGTCTCGGCCAACTATAGGGGAAGATGGGGTACACCCTGTACCTGAGCCTAACGTGCATGTCTTTGGACTGTGGAAGAAAACCAGAGTACCCAGAAACCCATGCAAACACAGGGAAACATGTGAAGCAAACATGCTAATGACCCTGCTGCAATTAAAATTATATTATTAGTAACAATAATAATAATAATGATTCTGATAAAAATAATATTAATAATAATAATATTAATAATAATAATAATATGCTTTACAGACTTCTGCAGGACCCCAACCTAATTTGAATAACTTTTCTCTTTGAAGAACCTTCTAAGTCACCTTTATTTATTCTGCTGGCTGCACAACAATTTTACCCTCAGGGATAATAAAGATAATTGAATAATAATACCCCTTTTTTGGTATGACGATGTAGACTAGCAGTTAAAGTTAAAGCCTGATTAAGTCATTTGTGTGTTAACTGACTGTTTGATGGATATTTTGTGGTTTATTAGGCAGCACTTTGCCAATGGGAGAAAATTAATGAAGAGCAGATGACACTCAGAGCTGAGGAGAAAATGACAAAAAGCAGCTTGAGCAAAATGTGCCAAGAGACGAAAAAAGGAATTGCTCATCACACACGCACACAAAACACACTCGTGTTCAGTCAGGCTGAAATTAATAGAGCTTTTAGGCTTCAGGTTCTTCAGGCTCTATTCATTATACATTTCATTATATTCATTACAACATCAGATCTCAAAACTCCACAAGGACATTTCATCCCACTGATCACAAGGACCTGTCGGCTTGGGAAAAAAATGGAGTTTGGAGTAGTGATGGTGTTGTGGAAGACTGAGTCTAGTTGAAAAAACTAACTGTTAGCTACTCATGTTAGGTAACTTCTTAAATCTTAGTCAAAGCAAATTCAAACAACTGATAAATATAATATTACTTTATTAATAAGATTCCAACTTTTATCTTCTCAACAGAAGAACTGATTAATACAAACTTCTCAAACATTTCAGATACATAAACAATTATAGTTGAGACAAAAAATATCTGATTAATAAAAGCTCTGCATAGATAATTTAAACTTCATTAAGACATCCAGCTGACATTCCTGTATTCCTATCTGTACTAACTTTTATATGTTCTTAAGAAAATTTCAGTGATCAGTGGTTCTATTCTATATTTTTATGATGTTTAAGTATATTTTAGAATCATTTATTATACACCTTGACTCAGTTCAGTGGTTCAGTTTTCCCCTTATCAATTCAAGACGTTGGTGAGAAATGAGCCCATCTCTGGGTGAAAATGTTATGGTGCTTATATTTGTTCAAATAATGCCATGAAGATTACACGCTGCGATCAAGGCTAAAGGTGGTCCAACAAAATATTCGAGTGAGCAACTTTTTTTGTGTATATAGTGTATCCGCAGCAGTGTATTCAAGTATTCATAATAAATGCTCTCTATGTAGGTTCTGGGGAGGTGCATCTAAAATGGAGAGGCAGAACATCCAACAGACAAAAAGCAAAAGTAGATAGAAAGAATAAG
Source organism: Neosilurus hyrtlii (assembly GCA_028564935.1). Classification (NCBI taxonomy): domain Eukaryota; kingdom Metazoa; phylum Chordata; class Actinopteri; order Siluriformes; family Plotosidae; genus Neosilurus; species Neosilurus hyrtlii. The sequence goes on from JAOUQZ010000030.1 coordinate 7,973,464, forward strand.
AGCCAGGGTTATAAAATGTTTGCTCATTCATATCGTCCTAAGGTCCCTAATAAAGAAAAGCACATGGTGTTTATCACTTTATAGCTACCTCTTATGGTAGTGGTGGCTCAGGCTATGAGCCAGTGTTCCAAAGTTTGGGCATTCAAGCCTCAGTACCACCAAGCAGCAACTGTTGGGCCCTTAATCCTTAATTGCTTGGTTGAATATAAATGATAAATGTAAATCGCTCTGGATAAGGATGTCTGCCAAACACAAAAAAGTAAATACTTATCAACACATGCATAGATGCATTCAAGAAAACAAGGCACCAGGTCAGAAGAGGCATGTACTGATATTCATTCCCTTAGTGATTCTGTAAAGCTGCTTTGTGTTAATGTCCATGGATAAAAGCGCAACCTAAACAAGACTGAACTGACTCGAACTGAAAAGTGGCCTGCAGTGAATTGGAGAGTAAGGTGTTGAAAATCTTCCTGGATAACAAAATACTGCGGTTCATCAGAAGCAGGATGACTGAAGGGTCAGGAGTTCAAGAGCCAGGTGATAATAAAAGACATGGTTTAAACGGTGTGTTATAGCTGTAATATACAGCTGGCTTTTATAATGATAGGCATACAAGTGGACCACATACAGCAGATAATGCCCATGGCTAATATAAGAGGTAAAACAAGCAAGGACAGGCCATGACTTAAGGAAGAGACTGGTTATTCATGAGTGAGCTAAGAATGTTACAGAAATCACATAAAAACGAACTGATCTGAAAATGTATGTATAATGTATCAATTAACAAATCAAAAATTCAAATAAAAAAATAATAATTCTCAGGTTTACTGTTCATTTCTCCACTCGGGGTTGACGTACTGCTGGACAACACTCTCCTCAGTTTCCACTGGGGGGGGGGGGGGGGGGGGGGGGGGGGGGTTGAGGCAACACAGATAAGGGGAGGGAACACAGATTGTATTTATTTTTATATTTATATTCTTTAAAATGAATTTCATTCTAACTTTATTTATAGTATAAAACCAAAGGGTTTTACACAAACAGTCTAGTACTGACCTTCAGTGCTGATGTTGAGACCCATGAGCCGAGCCACCACATCCTCTGTGCCCTCTACAGAGCTGCGCAATACCCCAGTACAACCTCCCTCTTCAGTGCAGTAGTCAATAAACCTTAGCACACACACACAATATCATTTGAATATAATAATAATCAGAATTCAAGTATCTGAGCATGTGTCTTGCCATGCTTTATTCAAAATCAATGTCAAAATGTCATTTTTAAATTCTTAAAATCAAATCAAAACATGGACGTTAAGATGTGATTTAGTCACAGGAAACTCCATTAGTATGATATTTATCTTTGAGAAGCAGTTCGAATAGCATGTCAGCTCGACACTGAGATCCACACTTTTCCCAGATTTCTGTATCTTTTATTTCTATTTCTGTATTTATATTAATATTTAATCAAAAATATATTAGTTAATATTTAAATTCATTTTAAATGAATATGAAAAGTCTCCAGGTTAGTAATTCAGTTCATCCATCCATCAATTATCTATACTACTTCTCCATTAGCATCATGATCCACCCATTATCTTTAACACTTCTCCATCAATCTACCCATCCATCCATCCATCATCTATACTGTTTCTCCTTCACTGTCTCCTAACATTCACACCTATGAGCAATTTGGAGTAACCAGTTGGTTAAACATACATGTCTTTTGACTTGGGAAGGAAACAGGAATACCCAGAAAAAACCCACTCAAGCACAGAGAGGCTGATCTGCCTTGAGATTTAGACCTAGAACCTTCTTGCTGTATGGTGACAGTGTGAACCACTGAGTCACTGCGCTGCCCTAATTCAGTACAAAGAAATAAATTATCAGTGAATGGCATAAATTGAAAGTGCAGACAATTGTGCGTACTTGCACCAGGTTGTGTCCGTACTAAGAATGACAGGGTTTCCCACAATGATAAGCAGAGACCTGGCTCGTGTCACGGCAACATTGAACCTCTGAGAGAGAGAGAGAGAGGAATGGTTAAATTGTAAAAGTGTGTATTTGTGTGTATGTGTGTCTATGCTTGTGTCTGAATTACCCTTTCATTTTTAAGGAAGCCGATGTTGAACAAGGAATCTAATTTAAAGTATTCCCCGCTGCTGCGAACAGTCGACACGATAATAACCCTCCTCTCTTGACCTTGAAATTCCTCCACTGATCCCACCTAAAGCACACACACACACACACACACACACACACACACACACAATTTGGCAGTGTTGTGAAGGAATAGTAATGATGGGGTACTGAAGGTTGCATCATGACCAGAAATAAACCCAAATGAAACTGAGTGTCACCTTCAGGTGTTCAATGCCCTCGAAGTCTTTCAGCTCTTTATCACATTTTGTGATGGCCTTCCGCAGTTTCTCCACCTGTGACCCAACATATCAATACACACACAGAAAGTCACACACGGTGAGAGCAGTGAGGAAATTTGAAAAACACCAGCCTGAATCTTTATTCTTACCTTTTAAGTTACTAGTTATCTGAAGGAGGAATTTAGTTTTTCGCAGAAACCTAATGGCAAGTGACACCAGATTTTTGGTAGCCAAATTTATGGCACTTAAGACAATAAACTAAGACGAACAAAGGTATGTTGCTTTTAAATATGCTGACATAAATATTCAAAACTGTATTTTTCATCAAGTTAATATATTCTTTGGCCTTCGTAACTGATTCGCCTTGCATAATTACAGAGTTACATAGTGAATACTGTACTAACCAGATTGAGTTGTGTTTGTTTTTGAAATGCTGTGTGGTTAGCAAGAAGGGCCTGGGTTTGAGCCCCAGACTTGGGGGTTTTTGAGGCTTTGTTACGAAGTACTATTAAGCTTTTCTCAAACAGCAAAGCTCTCGTTTTGCTTGCAAATTATTCAGTTTTTGTCCACAAGGAAAAGCGACAAGTTGGAGACTTTCATGCGGACTTTCAGTATTCATATTTTATTATCATTTTGTTTGTACTAATAATGCTCAGATAAAAGGTGAAAGGTTTGAGAACAAAAACTGAACAAAATGCAACTGATTTATGACAAGAGATTTGCTTTTTTTCAGCAAACATGGGCCAACCGATCGCAACTTGTCACGCAAAAAATATTCACTTGCATGTTGAATTGCAAAACATCTTGACACGAATTTCAAAATGCATTAAAAAAATAATCGCAAAAAAATCAATTCTTTTCAATCAAACCTCCAGTGTGATCACCCCCTAAATGGCTATTCTAAATTGACCCAAGTGCAAATGCCTGTGTGTGCTGCCCTGTGATGGGCTGGTAAGCTGTTCAAGCTGTACCCAGAGTTTGCCCAATGTTGGTTGAGATAGGCACTAGCCTCCCCACGACCATAGCAGGATCGGTTCGGTTCAGCAAATAAGTAAGAGACGGTGTACTTTTTTGATGTAATACACAACCAAGTACTTTTTTGCTGCCTTACATCACTATTCATTCATACACACTACAGCTACAAAAGAGAATTTGAGGTGTGAATGTGACTCTGTTGGCTTGCCAGTGTCTCTTCCTACCTGTTTCCTGTAGGGCGTGATAATGCCGATGTCTTTAGGTGAGATCTTGGCGATGCCTTTCTTGCCTTGTGTCAGCAGCAGTTTCTTCAGGTAGTCGACGACGACTGTAATCTCACTGGTGTTGAAGAAAGAGGGGCTGTTGGACTCACGCTCATCCTTCCCCAGTACCCCATGAAAAATCAGAGGGAATTCCTAACAAAAAAACAAAACAACAGATACAGACAAACAAATACAAACCAATATCAAACCACATCTAGGTTCACTTCGACAATGAGTGAATAAAATGTCATGTCTGCAGTAGCAGCCAGTTTCAGAATGTCGTTTAAGTGCCTGTCTGTCAGCCTTGCATGCAGTTTTGTTCACAAAAGTCCCAAACATGCACAAAATTTTTTGCAGCCAGGGCTGTTAATTCAGGGGACCCTAGTAAGAGATACACCTCTGTGAGTTAATAGGAATCGGTGCATTTTTCCTGGAAAACTCAACACTGTATCCACTTTTCTTCTTTTTGGGAAAGACATTTTGGCTAATAAGGGCGAGCAGAAAAGTAGGTAGAATACATGTGATAACAAACAGCAGCTAGCACGTGCCCCCGCAGCAGGCCAGTCTTGGCCCACAGGCCGTATATTTGATACCTGCTCTAACTAACCTATCCTGTGTGAACTACATGTAGTGCTTCATTTAAACTGATGAATCTTGTGTTATTCCAACCGAGTGAATGTGAATGACAGTCAGAAGAATCATAAATTAATGGTGAGAACATAGTTGACCACAAGCCTGAGTACTGTGTTTATCCTCAGGCCTGAGTGAGGGTGGGGTATGTAAAACCAAGCATGGGAATTTCTTTGTTTGAATCACAACGCTATCACGTCTTTTTCTCTTAATATTCAGTGTACACAAAATCAAAAACGTAAAACCTACCAAGAGCAGTTCAGGTGTTTAAACTTGCAGTGTGACCAAAAGCCAAGTGTCTGGAAAGCAGTTATTTAAATGGATATTGATGGCATTCAACATTCTGAGATAGAGGGCATATGGGTGATGAACACTGGGCAGAGTGAATGGCACAAGAAGGTTCAGTGGAGTTCAACATGGAAATGACATGCAAATTAACATGGCAAGCAAGAGGGAGTGTGCTATGGTTACTTTCCCCCCAAACTGTAACTCATTTCAACAGTAGGCTGTGGATCTTCCTTTCCACCCCCTCCAATACACATTCTAGCCACCGCGATAGCTGCGTTCTCGAGAAACGCGGCGGTCGCAGAGATGAAAGGTGGTAAACATACATTTGTCTCCAGATGCCGTCGTCCAGTCACCATGATCACATGGACCATGAGAGAAAGATCAAAGCTTGAAAAGCAGTCGCTGACACTGAGAGCCCACATCACATTCTCCTTTCTATCACCAAGCCAGAGATATCAATCCACATACACCTGACCTGATCTTGCCTACTCCTCAGCTTTCCAAATGTTTTTTTTCAGATGGATACACACTGCACATCATTATTTGCCAGATATCAGAAAAATCCTCTCATTTATATTGAACATTAAAAGTCTAAGCATGTAGAGTGGAAAATAAATAAATGATTAATTGGCAAATAATTGTGAGCAAATACCCTTTAGTATTATTAGCAAATAAATAATTATATTTTAATTTAATTTGAAATTAAATACATCAGGATATTTTAATCTGGTGACTGGATTTCTGATCCGAGGTTTCTTCAGCGGCAACTATTTCTAACCTTTTCGTCCACCCACGTTTCTGAGAATGCGGTAAAACACGGCCTGAACAGAAGATCAGTATTTGGCATTGCTGTGGAAAACTTTTCTAGAAATTGTTTTAATTCACGGTTTTTAACTATAAAATTCCCATTTCAGGAGTGCATGAGGTTACTCCGGGTACGCCAGTTTCCTCCCACAGTCCAAAGAAATGCACATTAGGCAAATTGGCTGTTTCAAATTGCCCCTAGGTGTGAGTTAGAATAAAAATGGTTGTGTAGCAAAAGAAAACTTTAAAGGTGCCACCTCACAGCAAGGTCATGGGTTCATGTCCCAGACCCGGACGTTTAGTGTGAGTATGTTCTGCCCATGCTTTCGTGGGTTTCCTCTGGGTACTCTAGTTTCCTCCCACAGTCCAACGACATGGACATCAGGGTAACTGGCTGTTCCAAAATGCCCTTAAGTGTAAGTGTGAATGGTTGTGTGCATGTAGGCCCTGCGGTGATCTGGCGAGCTGTTCAGGGTGTACCCTGCCTTTGCCCAGAGTCATCTGACATAGGCACCAGCCTCCCACTCTGGTTTCCTTCTACAGTCCAAAGACATGCACATCAGGCTAAACTGGCTGTTCCAATTTCCCCTTCGGTGTGGATATGAGTGTGAATGGTTGTGTGTTGCCTTGCTGTGGTCTGATGAGCTGTTCAGGGTGTACCCCAACTTCGCCCAGTGTTGGCTGTGATAGGCTTTAAATGTGACCCTAATAGTAGGATTAAAAGATTCGTGATGAGTAATGTCCGTCTGTATCTCACCTTTTTGGGAAGGTGTTCCCACGTGCAGTAAAAGCTGGTACTCAATTCGTCCGCACATGCCTGCAGCTCTCCATCATAAAACATCTCATTAGGAGGTTTTAGGATTGCTCTGTGAGACCTGCATGTGAGTATATAAAGAAAGCACCTTCGTCAAAAAGTATATGTTATGTAAGGCGCTTCTGCTCAAGAGATATATATATATATATATAGACTTGACCTATAGTTGCGCAGTAGCTTGGTGACATATTTACTGTTGTATCCAGTATCTGTTTTCTCATAGAGTGGATTTTTAGTCATCAGCCTCTCCAGAAGTGACATACCTTCACATAAGAAAGAGAGCTTGAAGTGAGACTGGGTAGACTGAGAGAGGAAACACTGGAGTCATCAGTGTGTGCAGTGTGCAATGAATACACATTCTAGTCCCACATGCAAAATAAGAGCATCTCACCGAGGCCATATTTAATGGCATATGGAGACCTTAGAATCGGTCCGAGCTGCTTTGGATCTCCAGCCAGCACCAACTGCCCTGTCTCTGCACGCAGCAGACCTGCACACACACCCAGTTTAAACTGTTGTTCTTAGTACTGCACACGTACAGACCAAGCACAGAAACATTCATTCATCCTATTCAGCCATGCATTTGCCAAGCCATTTTATCCCACTATGGTTAGGCTCATGGACCCTATCTTTGCTGACTCTGGGCAGTGTACACCCTGGACAGCTCATCAGATCACCGCAGGGCCAACACACACACACACACACACACACACACACACACACACACACACACTCAGGGTTAACATGCAAACTCCACACAGAAATGCCCTCGCCAAGCCTGGGGCTCAAACCCAGGACCTTCTTGCAGTGAGGTGGACATACTAGCTAACATGCCACCCTGCGCAGAACCATAAACTTAGTATTATGGAATACTGATAGTTGTTGTTTTTTTTTTTTACCAGCTATGGCAATGATGGTCTCACACTCCACTGCATGGCCGGCTTCATCCACAAAGATATGACTGAAATGACCAACAGGCAGCCCACCAGTCACCAGCCTGCACACACACACACACACACACACACACACACACACACACACACACACACACACACACACACACTTAAAATCTGTGAAGAGTTTCAGGAAAATTTTAACAGATACCACAGTAATCATCACTGTAATAGATGTTTACCTGCCAGCAGTAACCACAGTCGTGATCACAATCTTATATTCTATCAAGTCTTCCTTACATGGAAATTCAAACATATCCCCTTTAAGGTTACTAGCATCCTACGAAAACAAAAGACATACATGAGTACAGCCACACTCGCTACAGCAGTTTCGCTCCACCTGTTTCTTCAAAAGCCAGTAGGTGTTGTCTGCTTGCTGGTTTACTGTTTCTGGTTGCCTTGGAAACATAGCTAACTAAAACTGATCTTGAAATAAAAAGTTTGCAAAAAATATTTTTAAAATGAGCTTGTATTAAAAACGTCATTGATGTTAACAAACATGACTGTGGCCTGTCTATACGCTACACCTTGCATTTTATAATGGGAAAGAAAACTAGCATAGACGAATCATTTTGCCTTTTACTGTGTCCATGTGTGTATCTATGTATGAGCCCAGATTAATCAACAGCTGGTATAAAAACCACATACAAAATCAATATCTTACACACATATCTAAACTGACCTTGTGAGAGAAATTTCTGTATATCTGTACTTGTGTGTGTGTGTGTGTGTGGGGGGTGGGGGTTGTGCGTATTCCCTGTGGCTTTATTAATGATGGTACTTGGGCACTTGAGAAAATAATGAGTTGTGATTTTGTCACGCTTCACTGCACATGTGTAGGTCACTTTGCAAAAGTGGACCAAATGCAGTTTGACCAAAACACAATGTGTACCTGCACCATTTGAGGAGTGGTTTGGAAAGCCTATATAAAGGCTCAAAAATGTCCACTATTGTTAGTCTAATGCACACCATAATGCCACGTCTATCACGTGAACAACGTCTCCGGACAATGGGTATGGTGGAGGCCGGGTTAAGCTACAGTGAGGTAGCGAGGCATATGGGCTGTACATAACCCACCATCAGAAACCAGTTTGACCACCACAACATGACAGGGTCAGTTGACGACAGGTCACGTCCAGGGCGAGAGAGAGTGACGACTCCCTAACAGGATCACCACACCCCATTTCAACAATAGCAGGACTGGTTTCACAGTGCTGTATCACTGCAAATCACCGCCTGTGTCACTGCGAATTAACGCCTGTATAACCACAAATCCTCCTCTGTTTCACCGTGAACAGAGGCCATACCTGATACTGACTGTTGTAACTTTCTTTTTTGCAGGTCCCATTTTCTTTTGTTGTTTTTGATGTGCATAATTCCATATATATTCAGAATATATTGTTTTTTCAATATATATGTGTGTGTGTGTGTATATATATATATATATATATATATATATATATATATATATATATATATATATATA
>JAOUQZ010000030.1:7982150-8023155 GCA_028564935.1 Neosilurus hyrtlii
ATTATTTATTTATTTATTTTCTGTTATCGTGTGGGAATTGTGAAATATAAAGCAATAAAACAATAAATAACTTGTGATGGTGCTATCAGTTTTATTTCCTATAACACCAAGTTACCTAATATCTATTTTATGTTAATCTGTATTTTTTTTTAAACAAAACAAAAAAAATTTGTTTTGTTAGGTTATCATAAAAGACAAGAGTTTAAAATATGTTCTAGTTAATGCAGGAAGCTAATCAACTCATAAAGCAAAGATGAACAGCTTCATGTGAAAAAACACACACACACACACACACACACACACACATACACACACACACACACACACACACACGAGTACAGAAAATGAAACTTATTATATTATAAAATGTGTACACCCCATTTCCTTTTTGAAGACGAAGAAAAAGGTCACCACCATCAGTTGTGAACAAACATGCAATTTAAATAAATAAATAATATATATGTATATAAATTCACAAACATTTCACTTTGAACAAGGTTTATAACCTGTTGCTTGATTAGCACAGGAAGCAAAACAAAAACAAACACAATAATAACTGTGACTTATATATAATACGTGTTATGTGTATGTTAAAGTCTCGGGCTCGTCGCGCTTCAACTGTCACCATCAAAACATTTATTTTTGATTGACAAATTCAAAAAGTTCCCCAGTGCAGCTAACTGGGTTATCAAAGGCCAGCAATGTCTCTCACTGTCTGTGGTGAGAGGCATGTACAAGAACCACTGCAGTCGTTCAAAAAGAGTTTTTTGCCGTCAGTGTGTTTCTGCCCTGCGATGGCCTGGCGAGTTGCCCTCGACCAGAGTCGGCTGAGAGGGGCGCCAGCCTCCCCGCGACCCTGATTAGGAATAAGCGGTTCAGAAAATGAATCAATGAATGAAATTCAAAATGCTTTAAATTTGCCTGAGACCGGAACATCAGAACATCACCCAGTCTCAGAACATCAGAACATCACCCAGTTTCAGAACATCACCCAGTTTCAGAACATCACCCAGTTTCAGAACATCAGAACATCACCCAGTTTCAGAACATCACCCAGTCTCAGAACATCAGAACATCACCCAGTTTCAGAACATCACCCAGTCTCAGAACATCAGAACATCACCCAGTCTCAGAACATCAGAACATCACCCAGTCTCAGAACATCAGAACATCACCCAGTTTCAGAACATCACCCAGTCTCACCTGTTCCTGAACTCAGTGTTGTAGATGTGCTGAAGATCATCTCTCCCAGTAACACTGAATCTGTGGGTCTCATGTAAAAACTCGATGAAGTCCAGCCCGACACTCCGGATCTGAGAGTGAGAGAGCCGCATGTTCCTCAGTGATCCAGCTGCAGTGGATGAGTGAAGCCCTGACAGTGAAAGTGCTGAGCTTCAGTATCCGCCTCAGTCCCTCTCAGTACCGGAGAAACGAAACTGAAGCTGCTCTGCTCAGTACTTCCTCATCTCCAACTAACACATGTCGAAACTCTGCCTTGCCTCCAAATGTGCTTATAAATAAACAAATACAAGACGAAATGACTGAGAAATGTTCCAGACCAGATTTAATTTAAAATTTAAAACTTTAAACGGTCAAGAGAGGAAGTGCGCCGTCTACCGCTTACAGGGAGACACTACAGGTGAACAGGATCAGTCACAGGTCCAGCATTACTGCTTTGATCATTCCTGTTATTATACTAACTTTGGTAAAATTTTACATTTATTTATTGTAATCTTAATATACATGATTAATCAAGCAAGAAAAAGTCTTTGGAATTTAAATGGTTATTTAACCATGAAGACAGGAAAAAAAATTTAGATTTATACATTTATATATATATATATATGAATCCACTTTATTCTTTACCTGAATCCACTTTATTCTTTACCTGAATCCACTTTATTCTTTACCTGAATCCACTTTATTCTTTACCTGAATCCACTTTATTCTTTACCCGAATCTACTTTATTTTTTACCTGAATCCACTTTAGTGTTTACCCGAATCCACTTTATTTTGTACCCAAATACCTTTTTATTCTTTACTCGAATCCACTTTAATTTTTTTACCTGAATCCACCTGAACAATGCATTGTTGCAGAGAAGTCTAAGCAAAATGTGAGGTCTTCATTTACAACAAGAACAACTACAACAACTTAATAACAATAATAGTAAGAGGAAGAAGAAGAAGAATGATGATGATCAGAATCTGAATCAGAATACTTTATTGATGCTGGAGGATATTGTGTGCACAAATGCCTATATATATATATATATATATATATATATACACACACAACACACACACACACACACACACACACACACACACAATATACATAAAGGGAAGTTTACACACACACACACACACACACACACACACACACACACACACACACACACACACACACACACACACACACACATAAGTATATGTAAGTTTATTACAGTAAGAAGTTATTAATATCTATATGAACAGATACAGAATGAATCCTCTCAGGGAGTAAAATTATCAATATGATAATTGTAGAATATAAATGTAGGCAAAATGTAGATCTAACAGTGTATGTTATTGCTGCTGCTGCTGATGATGATGACGATGATGATGATAATGTCAGTGTTTTGAAATGTCAATATTAAACACATTTTTAATACTTTAGGTATTATACGATAGCAAGGTAATTAACAAGGATTTTGCGAGGCCAGCTGTGTATGAATGCCCTGCTGCAGTAAGTAAACTCAGACAACAGATGGCGCTGTACACCTGTTCTGACAATAACATAGAACGACACAAGACATTTGAAGGACAAAAACAACCCTATATTAGCCATTTGCAAATATGTACTGATTATTATCCTAAATATTCATGCATTCATTTTCCAAGCCTGTTAATCCTAATTAGGGTTGCAGGGAGGCTGGTGCCCCCTAAGCCGACAGGGCAGGGTACACCCTTGACAGCTCGCCAGTCCATCACATGGCCATCCCAAAATTGTAAATATTAAAATTGAATGAAATGAAGATGGGGGAAAGTTTGGCTGACCGTGGGCTCATGATTGTTAGTTACAACTGTTGACAAAAAGTGTGGGCAGTCATATTGAAGGGTTTTGTAGTATTTGGAATTTAGACAAAGATGGTCCAAGTACAACCAATCATCTATAATGCTTGTGACCCAACTGTAAATTATGGTCGATGTAATGTCTGAGTCACAGCTAAGTTCTGGCCCTGGACTGAGAGCCAGAATCAGCCGGGTTCATCATTGTCATTTCACAGTGGTATGTAAGCCATCAGTCACTGGCTATCTGGAGCTGGCTCTGGTGCTCATCTGGACACATTTTCCTCTTTAATGCAGCCCATTTGTTTGATTGTCTTCACCAGCCCTGGTTTCATTTTGGTACAGCTGTGCAAATCCAGTTATTTTGTTGTTGTTTTTCTAAACCTTAATCCATGATACAACCAACACCAGCCAAGGTACTCCAAAAGGATTCCAAAGGCCATTGTTTCACTCTTTACAATTTGTTATATTTTTTTTTTATCAGGGTGAAAGCCAGCAGACTAATCACATCAGTAGTGCTTCTTCATTAGAAACATAATTCATGGGAAAGTATTATGTGAAAAATAAAAGTCATAAAAAAATTCTGTTGACGGATGCTGCAAATCTTATTCAATCTCATCTGAATGTAAGATCGTTTTGGCCATCCTGCCGATGTACTTGGAAAACTATTTTTATTATTTAAGGCAAATTAAAAACACCCCTTTTCTGTTTGATATTTTGCTGCTATAGAAGTAAATGCTTTGTATTGTTTATTTTTGTAAATAATCTACTTCAATTAATTTCAAACAACTTTATTTATCCCACTATGGGCATTTAATTAAGAGCAGCTTGTACATATAAAGACACTGATGCACAGGGGTTGTGCAAACACAGTAAATAACTGTACAAAGGACAGATCAGAAATCACATCTTACCAATCACTAGGGAGAAAGTGCTATAACAATAAGCATTTAGTAACCTTATAGCCAAGGAAGTAAAAGATTTGGTGTATCGATAAAACCTAACGGCATCCCGACAGCAATATAAACATAACTGCTGGGCGGCAAGGTGGTGTAGTAGTTAACACATCTGCTTCACAGCAAGAAGGTCCTGGGTTCGAGTCTGAGGCATTTCTATGTGTAGTTTGCATGTTCTCCATGATTCATGGATTCATTCCATGTGCTAATTAGGGTCGCAGGGAGGCTGTCGCCCATGGGGAGCCGACCCTGGGAGAGGGCAGGGTGCATACCGGACAGCTCGCCAGGCCATCGCAGGGTAGAAACACACTGATGGCTATGCAACCCACTCTTGACAAAAGTCACAATGGTTCTTTTACATTCCTCTCACCACAGACAGTGAGAGACATGGCCTGTATTTGATAACCCAGTTAGCTGCACTGGGGGGACAGCAGTGAGATAGTGGGGCTTGAACCCCCGACCTTGGGATCAGTAATCCAGCACCCTACCACCGGGCCACCACTGCCCCGTGCATGCTGGACCTCATACACGTATAAGAGCTGTCTGTGTTAGTCAGCTATAGACTCCAAGCATCATTGGGCATCTCATATAATATCTTCATGAATAAGATTGCTAGCCTTGTTATCACTCCTATAGGTCTGTGTATGCATGCCTTTGCATGATTAAGTAGTCTTTCTTTACTATCTGACACGACTAACATGCATACAAGGGGGTTTTCCTTCTCTATACCCACTATCATCTCTCAGGTCATTGTTTTCCTCTTCGCCATGTAGCTGAATAGCGGGTTTGTAGCTATTTGTAGCATAATTGAGGCAGTGTTCCACTATGTCAGCTACACTTGTAACACAACAACATTGAGGTAGGAGTCAGTGTTTCTCGGACACTGCTTTTACTTCCCCACTGGACCAGTCTCCCAAAGTTTTGTGTTTCTTTAAATTCACACGTCCTTCAAGCCTAGTGGCCTGTGTATCTAAATTAGTTCAGTGTTATACTTACCTTGGCACACACTAAGAAGAGGAAAAGGCATTTCATTTCAAAATATACATTAGGAAATTGTATCCATCCAATTCAGGACTAGGAGTTGTACTGAGTATATTTTTCTGTTTAGAATATGGATAGTGGTTTCTATCTAATTTGAGTGGGCTTACAAGCCTCCTACAAGCCATTTACATGAGATGTAACTAATGCTATTTGAGGTTACACTCCACAGACAGGCAATTCAGTTCAAAGTTTTCAGCCTCTTTATAGCACCACGGGTGTTCTAGAGATAGCGAGTAGCTATGTCATGTCTCATGTGCCTCCACCATGAAGCAAGCCATTTGTTAGATGTCTACCTTCCACGCATAGATTACAGTACTCAGTTTAAGGGTGAACACAGTGCTCCCGAGCACCAAAACAGGCAACGCAATTTATCGCTGTGTGAAAATTAGTCCTAGAGAAAGCTAGCCACTTTGTTTGGTCTCCAAACAAATTCAAGCTCATTACTATATGGATTTGTTGAGCTCTCTGTTGATAATTGGGTCTGTTAAAACTAAAACATAATATATACACACATATAAATATATAGCTGTAAATGAAAAAAATGTTTAATTAAAAAAATCTAAACAGTTTAAAATCTAAGTAAATTCACATTATACCGGTTTTGTTTTAATTGCACAAATAATATTATGAGATATGAGCATATGGAGTATATAACTATAATAGAGCATGGACAAGGCAGTGTTTAGCATGTTTGCCTCACAGCAAGAAGGCCTGGGTTCGATTCCCAGGCTCACGGTGATTCTGTGTGGAGTTTACATGTGCTTGCGTGGGTTTCCTCTGGGTACTCCGGTTTCCTCCCACAGTCCAATGCACATTAGACTAACTGGCTGTTCCAAATTGCCCCTAGGTATGAGAGTGAGTTTGAATGGCTGTGTGTATGTGCTGTGATAATCTGGTCTGGCTCCAGCCCTATTTTTAAAAGTTACCCCTAAGCGGTTCAGCAAATGAATGAGAGAGTGAGTTTAGAAAATCAGTTCAAAATACATATCAGGTATGTCCATTAACCTTATAAACCTTATTTATTTCTTCTTTTATAATTAACATATGTTAAGTTTTGTCTCGTTTATCTTTGTCTCTCATGGTAACATCAAATCAGATCTGTCTTTTTTCTATCTGTCTGTCAGCCAGGCTCTCTTGCTCTGTGATAAAGATGCTTGGCGGAATTGGAGTGTGTTCATCTGTGGTGAAGAGGTTTCTCCAGTTAGCTGCAGTTGTCTTATCTCCTCCTGTTTGAGGCTCTCAGACCTCTCCAGCTGTCTGTTGTCCCTGAGAGGAGAGCACCCTGCCAGGCCGTCACTCGCTCATTACCTCCTTATCTGTCTCCTCTTATTAGGAATGCTCCAGACTCATGCTGCTCCGCGTGTGTGTGTGTGTGTGTGTGTGTGTGTGTGTGTGTGTGTGTGTGTGTTTATTCTGGCTCTTTAAAAAGATGACTGACTGGGCTGAAGTGCTCCTCTCTTGCACATGCTTTGATGGCCTCCTGCTCTTGGCTCTGTTTGGCCTGATAATGTTCCTTTGCTGTTTATGAGCTCTCTTCTTATTTACAGGTCTGTTTACGAGCTCACCCTCCACACAGGGATGGGAAAGGAGAGGAGAAGAAGAGGGCAGGACTTCATGGGAAAGAAAAATAATTTCCCTGTCATCAGTTAAAGGAAAATGAAATGCGACAGAACGAATAACATAAGAGCAGGTGAATCAGGTTAGGACTTCTGTGAGTTCCGGTTTAAGTAAAGTGACCTTAAGAATAAAAGAAAGAAAGGCTCTTTCTAGCTATTTGGAAATGGAGAACCAAAGGGACGGGCAGAGTCTGATATTATGCAGATGGACAGCATTAAAGGCTGCTGGTTGCCCAAGCTTAATGGAGCCTATGTTTTACAAGCTTGTGTGTAATGCAAAACAGCCATCAGAGACCACCTTCTTAAATTTTATGAGTGACAGTAAGCACATTTATTTTAGGTAAGAAATTTGAGTGAGTGAAAAACTTAAAGAAGGATGGTGGTGTACTGGGTAGCACATCCGCTTCCCAGGTTTGAGTCCCAGGCATGTGGAGTTTGCATGTTCTCCCCGTGCGCATGCATAATGGGTTAACTGTCTGTTCCAAATTGCCCCTAGATGTGGATGTGAGTGTCAATGGTTGTGTGTGTGTTGGACCTGCAATGGTCTGATGACCTGTACAGGATGTACCAGTTAAGCAAATGAGTGAGAGTAAGAGAGATAACTCACGCTATATCTGTCTTGTATTTGGCCTGACTCGGAACTGTGGGTCTGAATATGTCTGTTTTGACTCAGGACATGTCTGTTGGCACTGAGGACATGTCTGTTCTGATTCTGGGCTGGACTCAGGACATGTCCATCATGACTCTGGACTTCAAGACATACTGTGTAGTGTGTTTTGATTTGAACATAGCTTTCTTGATTTGAAACTCAGTACATGTTTGCCTTTATTCATGACTGTATTTTATCAACTTAAATATTAAAACACTTACTTTTTATTTTAAAAATAACATCTTGTTCCAGCTTTAGTGAAGCAGATAAGCCAAACAATCATTCATTTGATGATATAAGCATGAATTTTGGCAGAAATACTCATTGTTAGGTAAAACTTCAAGAAAAAAGTGCTAGCCACTTGAAATTCCAATATATGGAATCATATGACGCTTATCATGTATAAATAGACAAAGTGCAGATATTATTGAGATCAATTTTGTGTTTCTTTGCCATAACATTACTGACTTGAGAACAGTTCTGGCCTATAAAGGAATCCAATATGGCAGCAATTTTACAAGATAATATGCAAAATATGCTAAGTTCCACGGTATTGCTACATCGTTATGACTATTTATAGTTATTTGTTCATAGAAATACTGAAAAAACACAATAGTTATATAAACTATGTCAGATCAGAAGAACTATGAAAATGTTAATATCCGTTCTCCTTCATTATAGACCACCCCACTGTGAGCAAAGGTAGATGCTTTTCATATTATAAATCAAATAACTGTGGTTCTTTTTCAAGATGCTAGAAAACAGCTCAAAGATTAGAAATGCTTAGATTTTTTGTGGGTTTTGTGGGATTTTTGAGTTTTGTGGGTTTTTGAAGGCCCTCATACATGAAAAGCAATTTACAGCGGTGCCTGAAAGTTTGTAAACCCTTAAGAATGTTCTACATTTCTGCGTAAATACAACCTAAAACATTATCAGATTTTCACACAAGTCCTAAAAGTAGATAAAGAGAACCCATTTAAATAAATGAGAAAAAATATTCTACTTGGTCGTTTATTTATTGAAGGCATCACGGTGGTGTGGTGGTTACCATGTCCGCCTCACAGCAAGAAGGTCCTGGGTTCAAGTCCCAGCTTTGGTGTTTCTGTGTGAAGTTTACATGTTCTCCCTGTGCTTGCGTGGGTTTCCTGCAGGTACTCTGGTTTCCTCCCACAATCCAAAAACATGCACAGTGGGCTAATTGGCTGTTCCAAATCGCCCCTAGGTCTGGGTGTGAGTGTGAATGGTTGTGTGAGTGTTGGCCCTGCGATGGCCTGGTGAGCTGTCCAGTGTGTACCCTGCCCTCACCCAGAGTCGGCTGAGATGGGCGCCAGCCTCCCCACAACCATAATTGGGATTAAGCAGCTTAGAAAATGAATTAATTTATTTATTTATTGTGGGAAATGATCCAATATTACACATCTGTGAGTGGCTAAAGTATGTGAACCTCTAGGATTAGCAGGTAATTTGAAGGTAAAATTAGAGTCAGGTGTTTTCCATCGACAATCAGACGTAAGTGTGGGCCCTGTTTAATTTAAAGAACATGGATCTAGCAAAGTGTCAACACATATTTGTGAAAGTGTATCATGGCACCAACAAAGGAGATTTCTGAGGACCTCAGAAAAAGGATTGTTGATGGTCATCAGACTGGAAAAGATTACAAAACCCTCTCTAAAGGGTTTGAACTTCACCAATCCACATTAAGGCAGACTGTGTAGAAATGGAGGGAATTTAAGATCATTGTTACCCTCCCCATGAGTGGTCAACCAACTAAGATTACTCCAAGAGCAAGGTATGTAATAGTCAGCAAGGCAACAAGGACCCCAGGGTAACTTCTGAGCAACTGAAGGCCTCTCTTGCATTGGCTAATGTTAATATTCATGAGTCCTCCATCAGAAGAACACTGAACAACAATGATGTGCATGACAGGGTTGCAAGGAGAAATATCTAGTTCTCTGTTTTTGGTGTGCTGGTGGCCATCTTGAAAAAATTGAACAATATTGGAATTTTTGATAGCTAGCACTTTTTTCATAAACAGTGACTTAGACAGTATATTCATAGCAAATTTCATGATTCTGGTAAAAAAAAATACATTTATCACATTAGGGTTTAAGATTTTTTTAGGATTAAAGAACTTTTCTTTAAGGCTTAATTGGTAAAAATACTTTCATTAGTCTATACAAAGTAATAAATACTATGAATGCTAAGCTCTGTGACACACACACACACACACACACACACACACACACACTCAAATTGAAGCACCAGTGTGATGTTCAGGTCATCCAGTCACCAGTATGAAAGCATCAGAGTGTGTGAAATAACAATCTCCAACTTTCTGAAAACATTTTTTAGGGTTTCTCTCGTAGCATGGCGCAAGATCAGTCAGGGTCACATGACGGGCTACCATTAAACCAGAGTGATACTGTCTTGACATTGCCAAAAAACGTTTTTTTTTCTTCCTCTGCAGATTTCATGGTTTATCACCATATACTATTTCATACCTACCCATATTTATATTCACATCTGTTCCACAGTCTTTCAGCAGGATGCAAAATCTTCCTTTTTGTAATTTTCCCAGCAAAGCCACAGCTCTGAGATCATCAGAAAGCTGCATGCTGTTCAGCACACTCTCCCTCAGAAGTGCGTGCGATGGATGCTACACACTCATGTGTGATTTAGACTTGGCAAATATAATGTAATTCAGTCTGAACTGGAATGCAGTGCTTGGTGCATGACATGGTGGTCTGGAAGAAGAGTACTGAAGTGTTTCCTCAAGACAATGACCTCTGTCTCACTCTCACTCTCTCTCTCATACACACTTAAGCAATGAAATATCTAAAAATTAACATAAACAAGAACATAGATAGATGCTAGACAGGTCAACACTAAACCCTAAACCCCCTTGTCTCTCTTCGAGGTTTGTTCCTTGGGAAGAGGCAGCATGACTCTAGCAGGTGGGCCAAGCACATAAGTCAGATGAAAAGAAAAGAGCAAAACATATTAGTGGTCTGTTTATGGCTGAATAACTTCAGAAGGAGAACAGAAGCTGAAGACATAATAGGAGAAACAACTCAAGTTAGAAGATAACGTAATTTTGGAAATTAATTTGCTTGAGGTTTTAAATGCTAATGTAAAAGTTTTCTGAATTGCATGACAACATAACTCACAAGCAACTAAACCAATCCACATCCATTTTTATCTTATGAAAATCTAATACTCTGCCCTGCCAAATAAATAAATAAATAAACAAACAAACAAAAGTCGCACTCTAATATCTTTTTGGAGAACCTTTAACTTTGATCTTAGTGTTTAATCTCCATGCCATTGTTTCAACAATGTAAATATATATGTAAACAAACCTAAGCATCATGACATTTATTTCCACCCTGTGTTGGGTTCATTTCTCACCTACATCTTTAATTGATGTGGGAAAAATTTGAACCACTCCATAGTCTTCTCCTTCACATCCCGAAAACTTCCAATAGGGTTAAGGTTAGGACTCTGTGGTTCCAGTTCATGTGTGAAAATGATTCCTCGTGCTCCCTGAACCCCTCTTTCACCCTTTGAGTCTCCATTTTCTATCCATGCCATCAGGGAAGAAAAAGTCCATTGATGTGATAACCTGTCGATTCAGTACATTCAGGTCATCAGCTGACTTCATTTTATTGCCACATTAATGTTGCTGAGCCTCAACCGGACCAACTGGAGCAACAATGCCATGGAGATTACATGTTATTTTCAAGCTAAATGCACTCCATGAAAATATTAGTGTGTGACTTTTCTTTGGGCCAGGTAGTGTACATTAAATGTACTAACACATACTTGGATAGAAGAACTCAAAAATTTCAGTTGGGACTAGTTAACATTTCTCTCATGGTTTGTTTGAGGAAGGCAACATAAGCACAGGATTCAGATAAGGTGGACCAGATTTAATAGGCATCTTGCAATCAATGTCAGTGGAGCCAAGGTAACAGAAGCAGGAGTCCAGAAGCTCCAAACTAATGTCAGCAACTCTGGCAGGGCAGTGGCATGAATCACTGGAAATCAAACATACCAGCAGGTAAGCATGAGGGGGAACAGACAAAGAACTTCAGATCAGACTGGCTTAAAAAGAAAACTAGAAAACAGGCCAGCCAATGAAACCCAAAGAGTAATAAACCAGATTCATTCATTCTTCCGTTTGCCAAACCACTCAATGCTAGCAGGTTGTGGAAGAGCTGAGTCCTGTCTTGCAAAGGCAATTCATAACAAACAATTAGCCTAATGTGTGTCTTTGGGAGGAAACCGAAATACCCAGAGGATATCCATGCAAGCATAAGCAGAATATGCAAACTGAGCACAGAAACACCCTCGCTGAGCCTTAGACTCGAAACCAGGACCTTCGTACTGCGAGGTGGACATTCTAACCACTACACCCCCATGCCACCCATAATAAACCGTATACTTAACAGAACAGGTGAGCAAGAAGAAGTGGTGAAAGGTAAAGAGAAGTCTATTAAATGTGGTGGCAATATAAGTAATTGTATTGGTTAAACTTGAATATTTAATGCAGTGATGATAAGTGGATTAGAGAATGAAGAAAAGACAACAATAGTAGTCCATCTTATGTTTTGCTGCTGTCTCAGTGCTGTGCTCCATTATTTCTGTGTTGTTTTCTCCAGAGGAGTGGACGGGTGTTTATTGAAATGTTTACTGAGCCTTTCAAACATGCCGTCTTTTCTCCAAATTCCTTCTCCCACTCACTCTCCTTTTCACCCATTGCTTTTACAGTCTCACTCAGGACATCACACAGATTCAGAGTAGACAATTACATACTATATTTTCATCATAGATGTTAACATATTATTTGTTTATTCTTCCTTCAATTGTTACTTATCTTCTATCTTCTGGAATACTGTTATTATACATCTAACAAATTTGTCTGCCAACCAACTGGGGTATATATAGGGTATGTATATAAATGTGATTACTTTTTTATTTCACTTTTTCCTCTTGCTCTGTCTTTCTCTGTAGTATGTGTTGATAGGTAGAAAATATGACTCTGTAAACACATTAAAAGTCTGTTTATGGTTAAATATCTTCAGCAGTTTAAACACTTTTGAGAAATGCTTATTGCGAACTCACTCCAAGGGAAGCCATTGTTTTGGTGTTCCTGGTTGTGCCTGTTTATTTTGCTTGGGGAGTCCTTTGCTTTCACAGTCCAATGATGATGATGATGATGAAGGAAGCTTAAAATAAAGACAGGAGTTAGGTAAAACATCTCAGCTGTCTCTGTGAGTGTGTGTGTCGGACTGTGTGTAACTTAGAATTCATTAGTCATGGAAATCATAAAATTAGCATTGTTCATTCTAAAGTCAAGTCAGAGATAAGCAGTAGGATGTTGGAGCTCCGTATTAGGAGTAAATGGGCTTTATGAATTATAAGGCTGAACTCGACGACTGCAGATAAATGTCTGGGCCTAAATGTCTGTTAACGATCTTAGTGAGGGACTGTTTCAGCAGTTCCATAACTCAGGCCATGTGGGAGTGTGTGTGTGTATCTACAGGTACTTTCGCTCTGTATAAGATTCACTGCTTTGTACTATTGTGTGAATCTACAGTTTGCTCAATACCACAGCTGTAAGCCCACTACATTATACACATCCATACCCACACACAATATTCTATTAATGCACACTCTTAAATACTCTGTGGTGTATACACTGCATGGCCAAAAAAAAAGTTGCACACTATTTTCGTGGAGTGCATTTAGCCTTGATCACAGCATGTAATCTCTATGGCATTGTTGTTTCAGTTGGCCAGGTCGAGGCTCAGCAACATTAATGTGGCAATAAAATGAACCCACGGTTAAGGTCAGGACTCTGGGGTGCCAATACATATGTGAAAATGATTCCTTATGCTCCCTGAACCATTATTTAACTAACTGAGCCACAATTTTTATATCAGTGTTATCAGGGAAGAAAAAGTCAATTGATCTGACTGACAGTCAGCTGACTTCATTTTGTTGTCGTGTAATGTTGCTGAGCCTTGACCTGACCAATTGAATCAACAATGCAATGGTGATTATGCACTGTAATCAAGGCTAAAAGCAGTCTAACACTCTATTAGAGTGCACAATTTTTTTCGACCAGGCAGTGTAGTTTATATAGATCTACATTAATCTTAAACTAAAAGTTTATGTGCCTTTGACCCATTTCAGGAGCCATGAATTTGTAAGTTAATGTGTGTGTGTGTGTGTGTGTGTGTGAGTGAAAGGGAGAGAGAGAGAGAGAGAGAGAGAGAGAGTATAATGACCCTAATGCCTCCTCCTTCATCTCTTTCTCCCTGTTGTGTCCATCCTGATCTGTTCACTCCAGGAAATTTCAGTGGAATTTACCCAACGTTCCTCCTAGCCACTATTTTTGTACCACTGTGAAATATAATTTCAATTTCTAAAGTTTTAAAGGTTTTAAAGGGTTTCAAACCCACATGCCACATTCCTCTATACCACTACCTGTTCCACAATACTGTTTTGAAATCAGTCTCTAATGCTCTTTTCCTTCCTTTCTTTCTATCAATCTCCATGTTTCTTTCTATCTTGATCTGTTGTCTGTGTCTCACTCACTCACACCTTTGCGCCGGGCTGGAATGTTGTGCATTTGACCCCGAAGCCTGGAGGCAGCACATACATAAACAAGCAAGAAAGAAAAAACATACACTTATCAAAACATTGCCATGCACATCGGTTATCACACTCGCTGTTATCAAAGCGGTGTTGTTTACACAAATCTGTTGTCACATACATGCATACACTACACTTGATCTTAATGATGCATTGCATATTATTTATGGGCTGTGCATGAGTTAAAGTTATGGTAGTTGTGGTTTGGAAAGGGGAGTTTTGACGCAGTTTGACTCAGAGCACCTTGTTCTGGAATGTTTTATTCAGAGGGAATCGAAATGAACGGGACAGGACAACCCCATCATCCTATGAGGTCCTGTGACTCAGAGGGGTTTATTGTGTGTATATGCTGAAAGGATGTGTATTTGTTTCTGTGTGGAGGTGTAGTAATGGACTTTTTGCTGTGTTCCCTGGTCACACCCATGCTTTTACATAAACAGCACTTAAACTATAAATCTGTAGTCCTACATTATAATGAGACACACCCTTATCCTCTGTACATATGTCACTGTATGGTATAAATAAAAATTAGCAGTAAGCCATACACACCCAGATTTGAGTATACTACATATTATAGAAGGAAAGCCTTAGAAAGAATCACATCATCAGCATCACAGCAGTGTTACACCATTACCTTTTTAGCTGAATAGATACATTTAAAGTCCTTCAATAAATTAGATATCCAACATAAGATGGAAAAACCCTTCAAGTTACCAATATTTTGGAGACTCCAAGTCGGAAATTTGGAGTCAGCATGCCATTAGTATCATTAATGCTCACTCACTCCCAATTCCACACCCATGATGCATTGGGCAACTTTTGTGGTTTCTGCTGTAATGTATGTTTTTTACCTGAGAGGGTTGCAAACCCCCTGCAGAACCCCCTGCTTTCTTGGGCCCTGTTCACACTACAGTGTCGGACTCATATTTAAACTAATCTGAATCGATCTTCCTGTCCACATCAGACTCAAAACCAGAAACTGGTTCACTTCAGGTGTGTCACATCAGTATACAGGCTGCTGAGATATGCCATCTTATAACAGTATGAGTAGATCTTATGACCTGTGATGGCCATATTTGGACCTCTGTTATAGCCAATAAGCTATGGCTTCTGGAGTAGATACATTACTGTTGGCTAGTGTTTTGATTCAAATTTTGATTAGAACAAGAGCCACATGTGGGTTTGATATTCAAATGTCCATATTTTTTTGGTCATGTGGTTTATGCTCTTGTTTTTCACAATAGCAAATGTATTTGGCTGCTTTGTTCATGTTGAAGTCTTGCCTTTCTCTTCACTGTTTCTTCTCTTCATTTATTCAAACTAACTGACTCTATAAACTTACACAGGAACACTGTCGCTATGATGCCTTCCCATATATGCGCTGTTTCGTATCCTGTGAGCATCCATTCAGGTCGAGGTTAAGTAGTTTGGATGCACTGATTTTACAAGCAATCTTAGGATCCTTCTGTTTCAGATGTAGAACCGACCTTCGCAAAACTGATTTCTCCAGAACTCTTCTGAATTAAACTAGATGTGGTCAGGGCAAACATCCATTCACACTCACATTCACACTTAGGGACAATATGGAATAGTCAAGTAACCTCATGTCCATGTCTTTGGATTGTGGGAGGCAGCTGGAACACCCAGAGAAAACCCTTGCAAGCACAGGAAGAACATGTAACCTATACATAGAAATGCCTTCATTGGCCACTGGACTCGAAGTGGGATAAGCAGAAGGATAAGAGGTATAGAAAATGAATGACTGAATGATTGAATGAATGAATGAATAGTAACAAGTCATTCACAAGTCCTATGGACAAAAAATAATTCAGGGTTAATAATAAACTAACTCTAAAGCCATGTTGTTATTTAGCTTTAGATTTGGTGTTAAACATTGCACCTTCTAGTCTCCTTGCTGTTGTTGATATATATTTTTTAAAATAATAATAGGAACTAACTTGTTTCATGGATGTTCCACAACATTACTATAAATTGATAAAATGTACAACATTATTCATTCATAAGTGGAATCACTAGCTAACTGTTGGGGTACAAAAGTAATAAGATCATTTACAATATGCTGTTGGACCAACAGTAAGGTAAAGTAAGGTCTGTTGGGCTTTTTACACCCCGGCACTAATGACACTCATTAGAGCTGGAGCGTATCTCGGTTTTTGTAACGTGAAGCAACTAGGAGTTGAATTCCTCCTGGATGGGATGCTAGTCCATCACAGGTTATGTTCCCAGTATTTTTACTGATACCCTTTTATACTGCTGGGTGGACAGAGGCACACTTATGGTTAAGGCCTTGCACCAGCGGTGAGGGTCAAACAGGTCTTCGAACCCATGTCCTCTCAATCACAAGCCCAAGAGCCCAACAGTGGAAGTGTGAACAGTGGCTTGAGCCTCCAATTTTCTGATTAGTAATCCAGAGCTTTAACCATTCAGCCACCACTGTCACTGTTTTGTTACTCAGTGTGTAGATTGAGAATATAGTCTGTTCTGTTTATTGCTTGGAACAATGGACAGCCCAATGGGAAATCGGACAAATGGATATCCTTCATATCTGACAACACAGTTAGACAGACTGACATGCAATCACTGAGACAAAAGAAACAAAAGAATAGGGGTTTCTGGGTGACCCGAGTGTATGTCTAATGTCTGTCTACATTCCCTGTCTAGGCATTGTGTTTTTACCTCTGGGGTGTGTGTATGTGTGTTTATGTGTGTGGGCAAAATGTTAGAGATATAATGAATCCATCTGACCTTTTCAACCTTTGCGTCATTCAGAAATCCTAAAGACGAGCTCAACTCTGCTCCAGGGCAGTATCAATACTGGCGGTGACACCCCAAACCAAACATAAACATACACACACACACACACACACACACACACACACACACACACACACACAAAGAGAAGCTACCATCCAGAAATTAACTCTGGAACTCAGGGCATTTTAAGAGAGATACAGATAGAATGGACAGTAAAGAATATGACCAGATTAAAAGAGTAGAAAGGGGTCAAAGGAGAGATAGATGAAGTGAAAGGAAATGAGGGGAGAGAAAAAGATAAAGGAAGAGGTGAAGTGAACAAAAGGAAGGAAGGAAGGTTAAAAACAGGACTGAGAGACATGATGGTAAAATCTGAAGACAGCAGCACTTAAGCAAAAGCTTGGATGGTCTCTCTCTCTCTCTCTCTCTCTCTCTCTCTCTCTCACACACACACACACACACACACACACACACACACATACACACACAGCAGGAAGTCCTTGATATCTCTATCCTGAGGGTGTGTGTGTGTGTGTGTGTGTGTGTGTGTGTGTGTGTGGTGTGTGTTTACATAACTGCACAAATTGGTTATTGCCTTGTGTAGAAGATAAGTCTTTATTAGCATTTGGAAACGGTGTCCTTGTATTTACATTGGTGTGTGTGTGTGTGTGTGTGTGTGTGTGTGTGTGTGTACATATGTGTGCATATGTTTTGAGATGTTCTTCCCACCTAGATTAAGATCATGCTTGCTGATAAACGTGGCCTCAAGCTCAGTAACCCTGTCTCTCTCTCTCTCTGTTGCCCCTTTCACACTTGTTGATAAGGACTAAATTGCTTTAAATTGGTCTGTTCACACCTGGAATTTATTGAATATTTACTTCTGCATCATTTGATTGGACATCAGTTGAGTTGGCAGTCTTTGTTGGCATAGAAATTCCTACTAGTATAAACACTGTTGAAAGAATCTGCCGATATGCCAAGCAAATCTAATCCCTGTGTGTATTTGAGAGAGATTTAACTCCCTCCACACTTAAATGCAGACACAGATGCATGTTACCAACAGGTGTGCATGGGATCTCTCTCTTTTTTCATTGCACTGATAACTTTCTTTCATGTTCCACTGATGCTGTACATATATTCTTCCTATCTTCCTATTTTTTCCTCCTCTTTATTAACCAGTGGCATGCAAGTTTCATCTTTTCCACCCTGTTGCTTGAGGATCCATCATTATATCCCATCAGTCGCAGTGACCTTCACACTGTAGTTCCGTCAGCCAACCTATAGTATAGTCAGTTGGCTCAACTGGAGTATGACTTTACTCGAGATTCCAAACTGTAAAAAATGCACAAGCAATCCACTGATATTTTGTTAGCGATTATGGTCGGAGCTACAGGTATCATGGCTTCTAATACTTGGAATATTCTAATAGTCGTGTTGTTGTAGTTTTGTTTATTGCCACTTACCGATCATCCCCCCTGCCAGGAGTATTCCAAAGCATCCATTATTTGTATGACTAGTGAACCTGTGACACCATACAAAGGTAATTTCCATTAGTGTGCAGACATGTCTGGATACTTCTTCTCTTCACTTGGTTTCAGATTTCACCTAGATGGTTAGCTAAAGGACCCATGGGCATATCATGTCTGAATCCCGTGGAGACATCATTCCCCTGGCATCAACCTTTTGCTGTATAGGGGACACAATTTGTGACTTGGACATCAAAGTAACTGTAAGATTTAGACCGTGATTTGGAGTCTAAGCTTAACTTAAGTCCTACTCACAGTTCAAAACAAAGAACTGTAAATTAGGTCAGAGTTCAATGCATAGGGTCCTACTCAGCTTACATCCTTGTACAGACAGTTCCAAAACAGAAGGTTCTAGTTCTAAAACGCACAACTTTTAATTTAAAGATGAATGTTTATTAATTAATATTAATACAATAAAATGAATAATATTAATATTGATTATATTATCAATAATTAATATTAAAAGTAGCCATACGAAAGCATCGGTGATGAGTGTCATGTGAAAGCTGGGAAGCAACCAGTGTTTTGTTTGTTGTTAGGGCTTCCAGTGTCCCTATTAAATAAAGAATGTAGACAATTGCCAGCTGCTGGGGTGGAGTGTTACAGTATTTTCTCACAACGTTGAGGCAGAACACACAGTATGTGTTATGTGGTAATTGGTTATTTGGCAGCTGGTGATGCAACAGGGACTGTGTCTAGCTAGGCCTAGACATTATCTTGGTACTTTCCAGGCTTTAGGTTTACTGAAGGCTACTTATTGTATGTTCTCTCTGGCAGAACCTACCTGCTGCTGGGACAGTTTCCACTGGCCTGTGACTCGCAAACCATACACTATATGCTTTTCTTCCACTACTGCTGATTCCTCCTACACTGAACAAAATCCAGCAACTAGGCAATGTTCTGGTAATGGTTGCGAGATGGCTTTCAAGACCATGGTTTCTGGTTGGAACACCAGGTAGCTTTCTCACCTAGCAGATCTAATGTTTCCTGGTTAGATTTGTCAATCTCTGTCGAATCTCCTGAGCCTGTGGGCATGAACTCTCAGAATGAACTGCTAGCTGAGAACTGCAGCCCAGGAAGCACCCCATCCCCGGACACAAGAGACATGGTCCTTGTATGCTCTTGAGTGGACATTCAAGGTTACTCAATTTTGCGAACAAGTTTCTTGACCTTGCAGTGTTCTGCAAAGGCAAACTTGTGAGCATTCCTTGCTGTACCTGATGCGTATCTGATCCTCAGATCAAATGTTCATCTGCCACAGAGTGAAGTCAGAAGGAGCTTCTTTGTTTAAGCACAGGCTGGTGGAGGATGTCATCGCCATGTGAAGTATCTCATACACACTGAACATTATTTAGAGGAGTGCCAGTAGAGGATGGTAAATATATTGCTTGCTTGTTCCATTTCTTAAAATACTATATGGTAAACCAGGCCCCTCCCAGGGGTATGAGTGTCAGAGTCAACTTTGGGCATGTCTTCATTAATAAAAAGGTCGGCTCTCTCTTTCGTTGGAATGGGTTCTTCTCACTGTCCCTGGTGGTAACTGTGGCTCTTGGAAACCCTGGGTAACTGACAAAGTTCCTTGTTATTTGTACCTAACTAATGCCTTTGCCTGTAGGACTTTGCATGCATTCACATGTACACTAAAGATAACCAGGTGATTCACATTGCCCCTGGTGTTTGGGATTAAGTGAACCACATTTACATACATAATAGTGTTCCAGGTCAAAAGTGCATCTCCATTTTCTGCCTCAGTGACTTCCCTCTGAGATTAAAAAAGCATAAAATCTACTTCCCTTTGGCTTGTCTCTCTCCCTTAAGATTCAATATAAATTAACTGATATAACTTTAACTGATATAGATAAACACAATAACATCATTAGTTTGATTTTTACAAATTGGTACTGTCAAAGGCATAATATAATTCCAAAAATTTCATCCAGGCTCAGGGCAGTCCCAGTGGAGGTTCCGGCTATAAGAGACATAAACGTTTTTTCCTTTTCATAAAACAGTTCTAAGTAGAACCCTTTCAGAAAGCAAAGGCTCTCTAATTTCATGCACCAACTGAACTGTGGTTTAAGTAAAATATTTTTATTTTGTGTGTGTAGTACAAATCAAGATGCTTGTACTTTCTATCCATGGAATGCAGTCAATGCCTAGTAATTATACATTTAAAAATAAAAGCTTTTGTACCATCCATCCATTCACTATTTATATCTTATCCTAATTTAATTCAGGCAAGAGGCAGGGTACACTCTGAACAGGTCGCCAATCTATTTTAGAGCTAACACAAAGACGAACAACCATTTACATTCATACTCACCTGTTGGAAATTTATAGTGGCCAGATACCCTAATCTATGTGTATTTGTACTGTGAAAGGAAACCTGAACACCAAACAGAAACCCACACAGACATGGTTAAAACAAACAAACTCCACACAGAAAGGCTGCAGTCGGCCATGACGTTCAAACCCATCACTTTTTTACTTTGAGTTGATGGTGCTAACCACTGCAGCACCGTGTCACCTTACTGGATCAATTATGACAGCATCAAATAAGCATCTAATGATTGGGTAAGGTTTAGTTCCCCTCATTTTTTTTATCATTCATATGATACCAAAAATTCTTTCTCAATATCCTACAATTTGTGTCTTTTAATGACACCACAATGTAATGCAGCAACAGTAGATTAATATTGAACTCATTTCACACCATTCACTCCTGACCCCAGACTGGTAGGGCTACATTCTGACATCTGCACCATCCTAAGACAGGTAGCCCTTCTCCTGGACTTCAGAACATCCCGCTGCAAAGCTTTGTACTACAGCATTGCACTTTTCAAATCTCTGCCTGGTAATAGATGTCGATTATCTTTTTTGTCTTCTATTTTGTTCATAGCAAAACTGCACAGTATTTAGGAAAATATGCACACACCATTATATGAATATCTTTTCAAGAGAAGATTAGTCTGTAAATGTATTAGTTCATGTTAAAGTGAACTGCCCAGTATAAAATACAACTGTGCAGCAGCAGGTCCTTTAGCTATACAGGCATACTCTTGCGGCCATCAGAACATTTACACATGACATTAGAACAGTTTAATTTTAAATAAAAACTAACAAACAGGAACCTTAAATGGTTATGGCATGGTGACATGCCGCAGCACTATCAATATCCAGGGCCGGAACCATTGTGTTTTTGGGTTGTCCATCCATAGGTATATACATTATATCCATATGTACATACATCCATCTGTCCAGACCATTTTCTTGAATGCAAAATCTCAAGAACGCCTTAAGGGATTTTCTATAAAGTTTGCCGATTTGTCTACCTTGATGCAAGGATGAATT
This sequence comes from Neosilurus hyrtlii, assembly GCA_028564935.1. Lineage (NCBI taxonomy): Eukaryota > Metazoa > Chordata > Actinopteri > Siluriformes > Plotosidae > Neosilurus > Neosilurus hyrtlii. The sequence goes on from JAOUQZ010000030.1 coordinate 8,003,771, forward strand.
GAGTAGCTTTTCAATGTCCTCAGAAAAAGATAAAGGTTACTGTGGCCCTATATGCAGAGTCATATAGCTTCCAGGCAGTAGTTCTAGTTGACTCATAACTCCAGGCTCCCCAGTTTGATCCTGAACACATCCCGAAACACTGGTTTGTATGTGTGGTGTTTATGTGCACTTTACTCCCCAAAACTAAGCAGTAGACAGGGTGGCTCTGTTAAGTTGGGTTTATGTGAAAGTGCAAGTATGATGCTTTTTTTATTATTTGAAATTAGACATTTTAACCTAAGCAGAACAAAAATATGGTGTATTTAAGTATTAATGATTTACCATAACACTATTCACTCTAGATAATTTTGCTGGGGATAAACTTTGGAATTAATCTATACAATTAATTACCACACTGAAGATTTTGCTACATGTTTAGTTACTGGACTAACTGGTACTCAATCACTCAGATATAGATACATGATGTTGCCTGTCTACTGATCACTCATCACTCACTCATTTGCTAAACTGCTTAATCCTACTAGGGTCACAGGGAGGTTGTTGGCTATCTCAGCTGACACTGGGCGAAGGCAGGGTATACTAGTACACTGAACAGCTAGCCAGACCATCACAGGTTCAAAACACACACACACACACACAACCATTCACATTCACACCTAGGGGCAATTTGAAACAGCCAATTAGTGTAATGTTTGTCTTTCTGCTGTGGGAGGAGACTGGAGTATCCAGAGGAAATCCATGCAAACATGGGGTGAACATGCAAACTGTCCAAGCCCGGAAATAGAACTCAGGACCTTTTTGCTGTAAGGGATGCTAACCACTATGCCACTGTGCCACCCATCTAATTATCAGTAATCAATTAATAACAATCTAGTATAAATCTGGAAGTATGGCAGGTCAGATCCTCTGACCATGTGTGTGTTGGTGATAGAATTGTTTAGACAGTCTTGTACCATTTAAAGGGTTTGCTGTCAGCTCGAGGACAAGGGCTATATATCTGAAAATCAGACCACCACACTGTAATTTTAGCAACACTGACAGAAAGCAAAACTGAATCTTAGTGGTTTCTAGTATCGTTACTGTTTTTCCTGCAAAAAAAAAAAAACAAAAAAAAAACAAATCAGTTCTCTTAGACAGAATGACTAATAGAAAGAATGATGTATTTTGACAAACAATGTGAGAATGAATTTGGGATTTATTTCAGAAAAGGAATCGACTAGAATCTGTGTATGTGAAGGGCTTTAAAACTGTCCGGATGTTGGCTGAGATGGCATGCCATGAGCAAGCGTATTGCTGGGAATTGGTGTTTTTGGTGCCAAGTGCAATGTTTTTTTATTCTTTAAATTGCCAAAACAAAATTGTACTCCATTAATGTTGGTAAGTGAACTGATATAACAGGAAATAATTTCTTTCTTCATTATTACAGAGCTTAAGTTGGGAATTTACTAATATTTAGTCAACCACATGTTGAAATGTGGAATACAGAGATTTTGACATTAATGGAGAGTGAATCGCATTAAAGACATCCATTTCCATGTTGAGTATACAGTATGGCTAGAACGAATAATAGGAAAAAGCCAGCAATGAAACAAGCAAAATATGAGAAATGTCGGACCCAGTGCAGTGTGCCTGGACTCTGCTCAGAAACTCAGAATAACATGGCACGTTCAATAATAAGTTCAACGGACAAATATGAATTCCCCGAACTGTCTGAGACTGCAAGAGTATGAATGATTCATGTGTTGTGCATGACACAGCCTCTCTGATCTCTTTCATAAATCATGTTGAAAATAAGGGCATGTGGTAAACTGGCCAGTCAGCATGCGCCAAAATGCCAGGCTGCTTAATTTCTGGGTGGTAACTTAAACTCTGCCTTTCTTTTTCCTTTTATCCCTCTATCTATCTATCTATCTTTGCCTCTGTTTGATTCATTGCCTCTCCGACTCACTCCCTGTGTAGTCACGCGGCCCTTCATCAAAGCTCTGTCCCAAGGGTCACATTACAAGCTTTTAAGAGTGCTTCTAATTTCCCTTTATTACGTAACGACAATGATTAGCTGGTAGAATGGCCCATAGCATCCGGATCAGCGTGAGTGATTTCCAGGCTTAGCAGTTACTGATCTTTAGAAGGTCTGCTGTACAACATATTGTTGCCATATGAGACCAAACCTATACCAGCCCATTAAGTCAGACAGTAATGGCAGGATGCAAAACAGGCCTCTAAAAACTGAAGCAGCACAAATGCAGGATTCTCTAGGGTTTGTGGGTTGACTCATGGCTACTAAATTTTAGTGACATTAATGCTTGTAACATTTATGTCTTATTAAGGCACACATGGATGTGGTTGTGTATTTATATGTCTGTTTATGTCTGCACATTCGCATCTACAGAAAAGATAAATGACATAATTAGGAAAACTGAGTATTCCTGAAATCTAGATGGATGGCTTTAAGTACTGTGCAGTCCTGAGGAAACGCTCTTGTGTGGTAGAATCGAAAAATTTCCCTCCTTGGATAATGTAGCATATAAACTCTTCCAAGCTGAGGAATGGTGATCTCATTGCTACAGGAGACCTATACATCTGCTCGCTCATTTTTTAAGCATTACATGAAGGAAAACAAACAGCTCCTGAAGATTACACTTCTCATACACCCCGGTGCAAGTCTTCATTTATCCTCTTGATCATCAGTCATGATAAACACAGTCATACAAATCATTAGATTCATATGCAATCAAATACAAAAGTTTGTAACCCTAATAATTTTTGTGTAGTATGTATGCCTCAAAACAAGAAGGTGCTGGGTTAGAGTCCCGGGCTCAGCTCAGCCGTTTCTGTGTGGAGCTTGCATGTTTTTATCGTGCTTGCATGGGTTTCTTCCGGGAACTCCAGTTTCCTCCCACAGTTTTAAGAAACGCACATGCCATTTCAAATTGCCCTTGAGTGTTACCGTGAATGTGAAGCATGTTGGACATGTGGTGTTCTTGAGTACCACAGATTTACCCAGAGTTGGCTGAGATAGGATCTAGTCTCCCCATGACCATAGTAGGATTAAATGGTTTGGAAAATGAATGAATGTGTATGTATAGTGTAACAAAAACAATAGAAAATAACAACAGGAAACAGAAGTTGAAGTTTTGTTTGCTCCGTCTACATAAGGGTTTGAAGACAAATATATGTGTGTGTGTGTGTGTGTGTGTGTGTGGGTGCGCATAAATATCAGTAAATATTTACGGCATATTTATCATGGGAAATCCATGATAAATATGTTTTTTTTAATGTAGTTATATTGCGAGAAGCAAAATCTGCATCCAAGATCTCTTTGATTTAAGGTTAGTTTCAGTAAAGGCTTTTCATTAAGACCACTTCTTTCAACAAAACAAGCATTATATCTAATAACATGGAAGAAAGACAGGATGGATAACTGGACACTATGTGCTTTGATAAGCTTGGCTTTGAAATACTTGAAAAAAAACCACACACACACACAAGCCCTACTGTGAGACAGGCATTTATAGCTGTCACTATGTCTCGCTTTACTGTTATTAGGATAATTAGCTTGATATTAGTTAAGCAGGAGTGTCCCTGGCATGAGTGATACCTTGTGATCTAAATCATTACTCTAGTATATAAAACATAATAGTTAGGCCACTGAGTTCCTTCCTCCCTCCTACATACACAAACACACACTACAATCATGTTCTTACCACAACCTTACATTACAACAACATATTATTTATGAACTATATCATTCAAGTCAAATGTTTTTAAAAAAAAATATCATCATTTATCTGACACCGTACTTCCACTATAATTTGAATGGATGTTTTGGACCAATGGTTGTACAATTATATTTCCTTTGATTGTATTTTATTTATGCAGTAATATTTACATTTTTGGTTAGATAGTGTTCTTAGTGCAGGCTCATCTTTAGATTTAGACCTTTAAAAAAAAACTCCTTCTCTCTCTCTTGCTCTCCATCTTTCAAAAAGTTCTGTAAAATCCTTTGAGGTCTTCCAGTCCAAAATCTGGCTTTATCTGGAAAATGTGCAAAGCTCTAGGCTGTTTCTTCTCTTTACGTTGCTGCCTCCATTCACATTCGTTATCAGTCAAAGCAAGACAACGGTAGAGGGATATGACTGGTACATAGCACATAGTTGTGTTCTCAATAACAAGTAAGTGGTATTATAGTAAGGCCTAGAGTTCTTTTATAAAATCCTTAAAGCATTTTAAACGCAGCACAAAAACTCTACTTGAGGAACAACATACCTTTGGAAATTCACAGAAATCAATACATAAAATCCACCATCAAAAAAGTTCACAGTTGCAACATAGCTCATTCTTATACTCTTAGTATCCTCTGCCCAATTCAATACTATAAAATAAAGAGCAAAAGAAAGGCAGAGTAATGTGCCGGGTTGGACATAATGTGCAAGGCGCTCATGGGAAATGCAGGGTTTTGTTTTTTTTTAGTTGTAGTGCTTTCACAGAGAGTTATAATAAAGCCATGCAACAAGGATTGGGGATCAGTGAGAGAAGCCATGAAGGATGGACATCATATCCCAGAATACCATCGTTCACAGGAGATCTTGAGGAAGCCGAGGAAAGGCAGAACTTGGGCCGGTCTCAGGTCTGGTCCAGCCACTCGGCTCGTTTTGGAGCTTTGCAGGTGTGTATATCCACAGCCTCTTCACAGTCTTTACACTCAACAGCACAGCACCATTTAAACTTACATTCGCACTTGGTGATGCGCTTCACACGTGTTGTATCATAGCCTCGTCCACAGCACATCACCTCACAGCCATCAGTCCCTCGAGATGATTTGTTGCAGACACGGCCAGCTGTACCCAAAGAACCTTGAAAAATGGAATATTAATAAATTGAAAAGTTTAAACAGAGTTTATTAATTAGTATAAAATCATTGATTGTTAGATATAGTTTTATACACAGCCCTGCCAAAAAAAATAAGTCACCACCTGGATTTAAATAAGCAAACAAGCAGGAGCCTTTGATTGGATAATTACTGCAGTGATTAATAGGTTTCAGCTGCCAGCAAGTTATTTAACTGATGCAGTGGTACCTACTCATTTCTTAAACAACATATCCTGCTTGTGGAAAAGATGTCAGTACATTTCAGAAGGGTCAAATTTATTACCCTGCATCAAGCAAATAAAACAACTAAGGAGATTATGCACAAGAAATGTGGTTACAAAAAATCTTGCTATCATGCAAATGCTTGGTTAGGTTATATCATACAACATGGACAAGAGAACGCAAAGCTATGTTAATTAGTGAAAGTAAGAGCATTTCCTCAAGCAGAATGTGATGAGAACTCATAGGATTGGGACGAGACACTGTGTGGCCATTGAAAAACCATTTATTAGCCTGAATTATTGGAATAAAGGGCATCCGTTTTCAAGGGAGCATAAAGATTATACTCTGGAACAATGAAAAAGGGTCATGCTATCTGATGAGTTCAGATTTTCCCAATTCCAGAGGGATGGGTGTGTCAGGGTAAAAAGGGGACTGCATGAAGCAATGTACCCATCATGCATGGTGGCCACTGTACAAGCTCCTGGAAGCAATGAAAATCTAAGATTGCTTCAGCTGGTCAGGTTGAGGCTCAGCAATGTTATGTGGCAATAAAATAAAGTCAGATGACGATTTGAATGTACTGAATAACCACATTACACATTAATGGACTTTTTCTTCTTTGATTGCACTGATAGAAAATTTGCAAATAGTGAAAGAGTGGATCAGGCAGCATAAAGAGTCCTTTTCACACATGTACTGGTACCACAAAGTCCTGATGTTAACCCCTATGTGCTGGAGAATATTTTAGACAGTGGTTCAACTCTCCCATCCTGAACAAAACAAAATCTCAGTAAAATATGAATACAACTCTGGGCTGTGTGTACTGCATATACATTCCAACATTTTCACGTCAAAGGGTGTGCCTCATGCATTTATTGTGTTTTTAGGGTTAAACAGACACTGGACAGTTAGGCTCCTGTGCTAAAAGAATTAGTGACACTGGAGTCTCCCCGTTCCCTGCGGCCATGCTCCCATCAACTTGAGAGACGTGTTGGCAGGAAGGAATAGCTTTTGAAAAATGAGCCTGTTGTATCCTTGGGCGTTCAAATACCAGCAGGAGTGTGGAGGGTGGGGGCCAATTACTGAGCCATTGAAATGACTGAGCTGATAAATTGTCTATCTGAGTCAGACGCAAAACCAAACCAAACATAACCCAGACAAAACACACACACACACACACACACACACACACACACATCATGGGTAACGCTCCACTGCCCCAGTTTACCATTAGCCATGACAGTAATGCAACCCTGTGCAGTGCTCACTGCCACTCATGCCCTCTTCTACACCAGCCTGATGCAGGTGTTGCAGTTATATGACTCAGCAATTGCTGAAAACAGTGTTACAGCCACTGAGGTCAGAGTTGTCTACACTGTGGAGCTAAATTACCTGGAATGAACCTGCTTCAGCCTTATATATGTAATTGCTAGTGTAAATGTGTGTGAAAGAGATGGTAAAACATTGTTTTGCGATACAGTGATATTACATGATATTAAGTTTGAAATATATCCAAAATATATTCAGATTTATTACATCAAATGTAAAATATTTGACAAATATAAGACAGTGGTTAGCACACCCAAGTGGGTTGTGGGTTTGAGTCTGCCAGTTGGCTGGGGGCATTTCTGAGTGGAGTTTTCATGTTTAGATAAACTGAGATGTCCAGGACATACTCCCAGGTGACCCCCTAGTGTCACTTGGGACTGACTCCAATTCACCTGTATTTATCTATATAAACAGTAGAGAAAATGGATGGATTGAGGTATGGTCATGAAAGTTTCGCTGACTGTAACTGACCATGAGCATGTTCACCTCACAGAAGAAGATCCTGGGTTCGAGTCCTGGGTTTCTGTGTGGAGTTTGGATGTTCTCCCTCTGCTTGCATGGGTTTCCCATGGATACTTCCACAGTCCAAACACATGCACATTAGGTTAGGTTAACTCCAAAACTCCCCTAGGTATGAGTGTGAAAGGTTTTGTGTTGGCACTGTGATGGTCTGGTGAGCTGGTCAGGGTATACCCTGCCTTCACCCAGTGTCGGCTGAGAGGCACAGCCTCCCTGCGACCCTAGGAGGAGTAAGTTGTTTGGCAAATGAGTGACTGAATGAGCAACTAACCATAGCCATTCTTCAGCAGTACAGCCTCAGAAGCACCTATGGTTGGGGTTAATTAGTGGTTGAAATACAGTAGTATGTCAGTAAATAGTATTTCTATAGTAAAAGTATTGACGTTATATTTGACTAATAATAATTATTTTTTTCCTTTAGTGGATAATTAAAAAGTGTAAAACTAGGTTAAAACTAACTTTTAAATCTATTACAGTATGAAAATATAAAACTAATATTAGTAGATATATATATTTCACTATTATGTAATATTACTTTTAATGTATTAATGTTAATTATATATATATATATATATATATATATATATATATATATATATATAAAATCAATACATTATTAATCAATAATGTATTGGCTTTTATTAATTAATTTTTTAAATAATTAATGGCTTTGCCATTCATACATGAAAAATATTTATTGCTTGATATTATTGTAAAAAATTCTCAGATATTTTTCACTTAATTTCTTTTAATAGAAATATTTATCATTGGGTTATCATTAAGTCTAAGTCCTTCCGTAACAAGTGTAGAAATTGATCTCGAAACCGTCCAAAACATTAGCATAGAACCTGATCTGGTATGCCACCACAATGGTTAAGTAGTGTGCTTACAGGCATAGAGGTGAGTGTAAACTGTAGATGTGTGTCTAACTGCACTCCCTGCGGGCAGTAGGGTCACTGTGCAAGAGTGTCAAGGATTAACGGGGCAGAAACATCACGCTCCACCTCTCATGACCCTTTTAAAGCCTTTCACTCTCTCATTGCCCCAGGGCATGTGTGGCAGAGGCCTGGGTTGGGGCAAGTGCGAGAATCCTACCTACCTATCATTTGTGACTAAAGTCAACACTGCTGAAACACAGCACTGATCCAGTGTGAGTCAGTGAGTTCTGATCTATTATCATCATGAGTCAATATGTAATACCTGCAGCTTTGTCCATTAGGCAGTAGTCAGGTGAGTTCTCGAAATACACCAGATCATTTTTGGTGGCGTTCCTGAAGTCCTTATGAGCCACAGTGAATCCTGCTCCATCTTGGTTCACTGTGACTTCGATGGCACCATTGTATTTTTTGCGGAGGTAATCTCCCGTCTTCCGGAAGTCAGACATCACCAACCAGCAAGTCCTTAAGGTGCAGGAGCCGCTGACACCATGACACTTACACTCCAGCTTCATAAAGCGTTTAACTGACTGGTACAAAGAGACAGAAACATGGGGACTGGAAGTTTATATGGTCTAAAGAGGAAAATATGTCTTCTGTGAGCTCACTACAATCATTATGCATAACATTAGCTAGTTAGGGCAGGATGGCGCCCCTCTCAGCCGACTCTGGACAAGGGCGTGGTACACCCTGGACATGTCGCCGGGTTAACACAGTATTATTATTATTATTATTATTATTATTATTATTATTATTATTATCCGCCTCACAGCAAGAAGGTCCTGGGTTTGAGTCCCATACTCGGGAGAGTGTTTCGGTGAGGAGTTTGCATGTTCTCCACGTGCTTGCATGGGTTTTCTCTGGGTACTCCAATTTCTTCCCACTGTCCAAAGACATGCCATTAGGCAAGCTAATTGTGTGTTTCAAATTGCCCGTGGGTGTGAGTATAACGGTGAATGGTTTTGTGTGTGTGTGTGTGTGGCCCTGCGATGAATTGGCAAGCTGTTCAGGGTGTACTGCGCCTTCACCCAGAGTTGGCTGATATAGGCACCTACGACCCTAATAGGATTAAGGGGCTTGGCAAATAAATGGATAAATGAATGCTACCAACTGGACCGGTAGACTACTTAGGTTAATTTTTACCAGCATTTTCTACAGCAACCAGGGATGCTAATTATTGCTGACTTTTGCAAGACAAAACATTCATGGTGGTGCAATGCACTGCAGTTATTTGGCACAGGCTCGGTGGATGGTGTTGATTTAGTTTGAAATTTAGTGCTGAAATTATACAACATGATCTCATGAAAATTAGTAGGAATTTGAAAAAACAAGGGCAAAAGTACTTAAAAAATCAGAGAGTCTACTGATTGCTCTTTGCTTACCATTCTACCACAGCGATTGTTATGAAGGTTCACAAGCGCTCGTGCATCCTTCACCGTCCTCTCTTTGGCGTCTATGAAGGCTTTAGCAAACTTTATCCCGTAGTTAATATTGTCACTGCAGCCGCCCCAATCGAACTCCCCTCGCTCATCCCTTGCTTTGCCACGCTTGTGCGGATCACAGTTGCACATCCTTAGCTCCCCCTGGCTGCAAGCACGGGTAATGGCGTAGACAACACCCGCCGAGGAGATTGCATACACAAAGGCGGCCTCTCGACTGCCTGCACAAATAAATGCTGTTAGACAAGAGGATGACGAACACAACACATACAAAATGGCTCATTCCCTCCCCTTATTCAAACATATAATCACACACCATCTTGTTTAAGAAAGAGCCTCGCATTCCTACACAACATCACACATATCTACGTAACTCATTCATTTGCTTCTGACAGGGCTGATAGAATGCATCAGCACATAGTGTAAGTGTTACTTTTAAATATTAGTGCAGTAGTAATCTCTCTGGGGTGGGTTCCTCTCAACTCAGATAAACTGTTTAAAGCCAGGCATTGTGATACCTGACTCACTGCTGTTCCGAGGGAGTCAGCTGAGGTAGGGTGCTTTTCACAAAAACCCATATTCCCAGTGAGAACAGCCCCTTTGTTTGGATTCCAGTCACTCACACTGAGTATGTGAGTATGAACGGTTTTGTGTGTGTGTTAGCCCTGCGATGGCCTGCCCTCGCCCAGAATCGGCTGAGATGGGCGTCAGCCTCCCTGCAACCCCGCAATTAGGATTGAGCGGCTTAGAAAATGAATGAATGGATGTCAGTGAATTAAATAGTCTCTTTGACATTCCATCGCTAGGACTATTCAGTGACATCTGCTTCGCCTTCAGCAAATAATTGTTTGGATAATCTTTGAACCAAAACGACATACGCTCATGGTTTGTCACGGTCACTTTGAGTAAGTGCCACCAACATTATCACACTTTACATTAAAAAATAAGACTATAAAAATCTAGTTTTAGTTTTGTTTTCTCGTGTTTTCATGTGGAATATACTAAAACATTATATGAGTAAAAATATGCCTTTAGCTACAAAACGCTTAGCTCTGCTCACAGGACACGGCGCTCACCAGACCTATCTCTGTATTAATAGATAAAATATGTAAAATTTATATTTTATCCATTAATTGTAAAAATAAACTATAATTATAGACTCATTTAGTTTGCTTTTCATGTGCCTGTGTGGAAAAACAATTATTTCAGTCACACTCGGTAGATATCGGTGAATTGAATAGTCTATCTAGACCAGTGGTCACCAACCCTGTTCCTGGAGATCTACCTTCCTGCAGGTTTTTATCTCCAACCTTAATCATGCACACCTGACTACCTGATTATTGCCTTAGAGAAGTTCTTGAACAGGTCAATGAGGTGTGTTAGATTTTGGTGTAAGATTAAACCTACAGGAAGGTAGATCTCCAGGAACAGGGTTGGAGACCACTGATCTAGACTATCTAGACCTCTTCTTCAGTGAATAATTGTTACTTATATTTCACACAATTATACATATGTATCTATCACAATTTTCCTTTTATTTCAAAATCGCCACGGCAATCAGGAACACTTTAAGGTCTCTTAAGGCACCGAATGTAAATTTCTCCGTTATTATTTAAAAATCACATGCAGTAGATCTAATTTAAGACGCCATACATGCATCATTCTCTCTATTAGGCCCCTGAGTAAAACTGCTCTTTTGAGGTTAGGTTTTACCTTGCATATCATACTGAGTACATTAAAGTGCAAGCAGCTCATCTGATGGTAGAACACTTGCATCAACATACTTCATAAATATGTTCCTGCCTTTTCTCAAAGCACAAACAAATCCCCCCATAAAGAGAACCAGATACATGTGATTGGCTGGGATAAGCAGGGACTGGATATATTAAGTGAAGCCTGAATGAACTGAAGGCTGAATGGCAGCTAAAGGAACAGCGGGAAAAAAAAAAAAACAATTTAAAGGCTTTAAAGATTTTACTGGCTGGAAGACAGCAACTGTCTCGCCTTTCCAAAACTCTCCATTTTGTAGTCAATTCAAGTTTGTTGGTGTAGATCTCCATGTCCCTATATCACATTCAGCTATCAGCTCCCTTACTAAATGTTCTGAGACAAATATTCCTACAAACAGAGACACTCACTGCGTTGCATGACCCTGCCGAAGACAGTGTGGTCACGCTCGATTGTGCTGCAGTTCCAGCGGTGGTGTCTGAACTGGTGCTGGCATTCACGGATCCACTCCTTTCCTCCCTCGCTGATCGACTGCATTACGTCTGGATGCTTTTGACACAACTGTCTCTGCTTATTTACCAGACCCGGCACATTATCACATATTACACGTGCACCTAGAGCACCAATATACCTAAAACACACACAAGCATACAGTATGTTTATACACATGTACTGTATATTCATTACAGTAACAATATTCGTAATACTCATTATTGGGTTTTTTAATCCTGATATCCATGTCACATGGAAGGGTTCGGTATAGAGTATATTCAAGTACAGGGTCTTTATTATCTACAAAGGGTCTTTGTGGCTTCAGGCTTTCATTCCAGCCACACAGGATAGTTAATTCGAGATCAAGATGAACCAATTAAACAAGTGGAATCAGGTGTGGGTTCTGCCTGGTTTGAATGAAAGCCTGCAGCCATATTGGCACTTTGTGGATAAGATTAAAGACCTCTTATCTAGCCAATCTAAGAGGTAAACATATTTATCTCTATAAATAAAGAAATGAAATATATTCGCATCATGTGACTAAACGCATCACTGTATTTCTGTACAGTGTAGGAGATGATAGTAAACTGCAGCTGCCTATGCGTGAGAAGACAGAAAAAGGCTCTTGCCTGTTCTACAAGGTTGTGTTACAGTGTTATTGTAAGATTTATTAGAAGCACACAGCAGGTTCAGGGTAGCAATGAAAAACCAACAAGTGTTGCTGAAGACCTGCTACATGCTGAACAAAATGTTCTTAATATCCTCATTCTCAAATGGTGTCTGTGATATACAGTACAGCCAGGGGATTTTATTAATAGTTTTTTCACATTATGATGACAGACAGAATGAATATCTACTAAAATGTACTGTTATTCTTATAATTTGACCACAAAAATAACAGTTAGGCATCGGTATTATTTATTTTACATAGTTGAGTTATCCAACTTGTATTGAGTACACTTCGAATTATACTAGTGAAGTCAAACAAGCATAAATACTGTCCACTTGAATTGAACTGTAAAGTGAAAGAGACTAGAAAAACTGCTGTTTACAATATATGGAAAATGTTTCAAATACTATAATGTAAAATTTTAACCTCTCTCGCTCTCATATCTGTACAGTTTTCCTATTTGTTTCACTGCAGTTGTTAACTTCATAGTACATCAACAAGTATAGTAAAGTAAGTAATATGCTTCATATGGGGCAGCCGTGCCCTAATGGTTAGAGAAGTGGTTTTGGGACCAAATGGTTGCTGGTTCGAATCCCAAACCAGCAGAAAAAAATGTGTGGTGGCAGAGGAACTGAGCAGCACCTTCCCTTCCTCTGCCTTCATGGCTGAAGTGCTCTTGAGCAAGTCATCTAACCTCCAACTGCTCTCCGGGCACTGCAATGTGTGGTAGCCACTGCTCCGTGTGTGTGTGTGTGTGTGTGTGTGTGCTTGCTCACTGTTTACGTGTGTGTGTGCTTGCTCACTTTGGATAAGGTAAATGCAAAGCCAAATTTCCCTTGTGGGATTAATACAGTATATCAAAAATAAAGAAATAACATTAAAAATTGCATTAACTAATATCATGCTCTAAAGTTACACTGCATAAGATTTCTTGCAAAAAATAAAGCTTGATGTTACTGAGCTGCTGTGAGATGCTTCAGCTAACAATCCTATAGTACTGTAACAGTAACTGAATATTCATTTCTTCATTTTCCACTAAATCCTACTAAGGCAACGGCAGGGTACACCCCAAACAGCTTGCCTGTCTATTGCAGGACCAACACACACACACACACACACACACACACACACACTCATACACACAAGCATTCATTGTTTGGAAACCCACATAAGCACTTAAGAAAATTAAAATTCCACATAGAAATGCTCTCTCTGACCCTGGGACTCGAACGCAGGACCTTCTTGCTGTGAGGCAGATAATAATAATAATAATAATAATAATAATAATAATAATGATAATAATAATATAAAGAACAGCCTATTGTACAACTTGATTTCATAATAAAGAATGAGGGCAGTGTGGTCAGATTTTGTTCATACTGTTGCAACTTTGCTAATGTAATATAAAAACAAAACAAACAAAACAAAACAGAATTAGATAACCAGAGTTTGCATCTCTCACTGTGAAATTTTGTGCACAGCAGAGAGACTTTGATCTTTTACCTTGTGTTCAGTCAGACCGATTTGCGCACTAATATTCTGTAATAAAGGGAAAATTCAGCAAATAATTATACCATAATGTATCTTCTACGTCCTTAATCTGCTTAGTACCATATTACATAGTTTTACAGCACATTACCTTAAAGAGGGATTTTTTTCAGTGTTATTTTCACATACAGATGCATTATTTGTGGGTTTAAAATGAACAAAGGAATTTCTTTACATCTCCTGGGTAATAAGTCAAACTCCATAAAAAATAATCCATATAAATAATAAATAAATAAACAATAAATATATAATAAAAGACCTTCCCAACTTCTTCAGATTTATAACATATCATAATGCCACACATGTCCCAAGTTGAGAAGGAGAGGACAGCTGCCATGTTAATTCGACATATTCCAACTGCTATAAATGTTTATTTTTCAGCAATTAGCTGCCTTGGAGGTCAGTTCCAGCAGTTTGGCACCATAGACAATCAAGCACATGACCTGTCATGTTTCTGTCCCTAGGAATATCCATGAACTTGGCACTGCTCTTGTGGGGGAACAACATTCTACAAGCTTTAATCAATAATCTCATTTACTTTAGACTGCAATACAGAATGTAAATGGTTTGTTATATATGGTACTAAATGTGTCATTTAAACTGAGAACTACTCTGTCTATCGTTGAGTGTAGCTGGTATGCCGATACATTTGTTGACAAATGTTTTGCACATTAGTGATTTCATATTCATTAGTTATTTAGTTAAAATATTCAAACAATGAATACATAAAATGTTATAAAATATAAATCATAGGTGTTGTGTTTGGAATTTTTCTTCACTGTATTTTTGTGTTTCTGTTGTTTTCTGCAATTGTTCTCGTCTTTCTAACATTCATTAATTTGCCAAAACGCTTAATACTTCTAGGGTTGCGGGGGGTCTGGAGCCTCTCAGCCAAGTGTGAGGTACACCCTGAACAGATTGCCAATCCATCACAGGGCCAACACATATATACAACCATCCACAATCAGACTGTGATTATGGGGCAATTTGGAACGGGACATGTCTTTGGACTGTTGGAGGAAATCTGGGTACCTGAAAGAAACTCACATAAGCACGGAGAGAACATGCAATTCCCACACAGAAATGCTCTCGCAGAGCCCAGGACTTGAACCTATACCCTTCTTATTGTGAGGCAGTTGTGCTTATCTCTATGTCACCGTGCCGCCCCTTGTCTTTTGTTTTAAAGATAATTATAAAAATAAATTAATTAATTAACTTCAGCCTTGTTCTGAACTCGTATCAGTAGAGCCTGAGAACACTATGCTTGCGACACTGCTATTATGTAACCTTAATAATGAGACTAATCAATCCCACTGCCTCTACCTCTGAGAAAATAATTGCACCGCTGAAAAATAGTGTGAATAAAGCTGAAAGTGTGCTGGCTTTTCCATGAAACTATTCCATGAAGTGGACAGAGACATATCAGAGTCCATGTTATAATAAAGCACACAGTTTGCAATAATATTTTTCTACAAGAGAGGGCGAGAATCTAAATTCTTGCATCCAGTTGCTATGAAGGGTTAACAAAAATGTTCAGGAATGAACACTCTAACAGTATCCATGAATAAATAGTGATTATACGCATAAAATAAAACTGTACATATCCTGTCTTTGTTATTGTTGTATTCAGACTGAAGACCCTTGTCACGATCAATATGTCCTGCCTGGACGATCCCCAGTAGTGTCCAAGATGGATATGTGCTTTATATGTGTATTATTTAGATGTTCTCAGTGGTGTCAAAATTCAGTATTGTATTCAGTATACCGTTCTTAGGTTATTGGAACCTACAGTTACTCTGCCACCATCTCTCACGATATAGCTAAAGCTTGAAAGATAACAGGACCCATTGCTCTCTCTCGCCGCAGTTTCCACTCCTGTTATGGATGTTCTCATTCCATCACAACCCACCATTGTTTATCATTTCCCTTATGCACCATAAGCAAGACTGGCGTAAACTATACACAACACACACACACACACATGTGGTCTCTGACTTTTCCCACTAAGTTTTTATCTTTACCATTCCTATTAACAGCTCCTGTGTCTTTGCTGCTGCTGGATATTTACAGCAGGGTAATGTCTGTCCTCGCATGACACTGTGGAATACACACACGGTACAGATTAACACTTCTGCTCTGTAACTCTGCTACACAGTGATTATAGCATTCAACAAGATCATCTATTTATCCATCTATCAATTATCTCTACTGCTTATTCATCAGTTTCATGGGGAAAGCTGGAGCCAATCCCAGCTGACTTCAAGTGAGAGGCAGGGTACACCCTAAACAGGTTCTTAATCTATGGCAGGGCTAACACTGAGCTGATGAGAGTGAGCTTTCACTCTCACATACACACCTATGGGTAATTTAGAGTATTCAGTTGCCCTAACCTTTGGACTTTGGGAGAACCAGAGCACCCACACAAGCATCGGGAGAACATGCAACTTTACAAAGAATGGCCATGTTTCATCTCGATTTCTTTGATAAGAATATATCATTCTCATATACTATACACTATGAAGCAAACCTTTTGACAGATGTTACAATCACTCACTTATCATTCACTCATTTGCCGAGCCACCTAATCCCATTAGGGTCATGGGGAGGCCGGAGCCTATCTCAGCCCTCACTGGGTGAAGGTGGGGTACACCCTGAACAGCTCAACATACCATCACAATTCCAGCACACACAAACATTCACAATCACATCCATATCAATGGGCAATTTGGAACAGCCAATTAGATTAATGTGCATCTTTGGACTGTGGGATTAAACTGGAGTACCCAGAGAAAACCCACGCGAACATGGGGGAACATACAAACTCCACAGAGAAACGCCCTCTGTGAGCCCCAGAAGTGAAGCCAGTACCTTCTTGCTGTGAGGTGGACGCACTAAGCACTACGCCATAGTGCCGTGCACTTTATCTACAAATATATTAGACTTAATCCTAAACTGTCTAGGAGCATTTCATATCGCACGACAGTGCTAGTTTCTGAAATAAGCACAGTGCTCCTATTCTATTACTTTGTAAACATATTCTTGAATACCCTATAAGTATGATTATCATTAAGTACACAAATGAAGCTTAGCCTATACCCAGTTTCTAACTTTAACATACAAAGGACACACACTGCTAATATGATGTCCTTTTTCTGTCTATAATAAAAATCAAATAATTGAAAGAATTTAGGCACTACCATTTTTTAACAATAAACCTGCTTTATATTTTACTTAAGATTATGACATAAATTATGTTGAAATGTTTACAGTATTTGTGTTTGGTACTTGGAGTTGGTAACTCTGACTAAATGTTAAAACTCTATGAATGATCAGTCACAAGGTGATCTTTATCTATGTGCAACTAAATCTCTGGTAGGTGGCCAGAATTCCATACACATCAAAGTAACGTGTTGAAGACCAGGATCAAGGAATCTGCTTGACCTATGACCTGTATAATGAGTCACAGCTTTTTTAAATGTAAAGTTGAGACAACTTGTCCGACGTGTTTTTAAAAGATATTAACACAGACATCGATGACCTTTCTTCATTGCTTATCAGAGATAAACTTGTTACATCAGATGTATTTTGTTTTTTTAGAAGATTAAACCATTAGGTACACTTCTAACACCAAAATCTTTACTCCAATTAAACAAATGCTGTCATATACATTACCAGTCAAAAATTTGGACACAGTTCCATTTGTTCAAACTTTTGACTGGTATTTATGTAATATTTATGTCATTATGTCACTATACCAGAACTCGAACACTGAAATCACCGAACACCAAAAATTCCATATAATTTCCGTTATTTTTTATTTTACTTTTAGCACATATATACTTTGTGTTATTTATAAATGAATATAATTTTATATCTATACATGCTGTATGTCCGCCTCAGCAAGATGGTCTGGGTTCGATTCCTGGGCTGCATGTTCTCCCTGTGTTTGCGTGGATATCCTGTGTGTATTCCGGTTTCCTCCTACAGTCCAAAAACATGTACAGTAGGCTGATTACCTGTTTCAATTCCCCCCTAGGTGTGAGAGTGAGTGTGAATGGTTGTTTGTGAGTTGGCCCTGCGATGGCCTGGCGAGCTGTTCAGGGTGTATCCCACCCTCACTCAGAGTCAGCTGAGATGTGTGCCAGCCTCCCTGCGACCCTAATTAGGTTTAAGTGGCCTAGAAAATGAATGAATAATTGAATGAATGAATCTATACATGTGTAATTTAATTCATATTAACTGGGTTTAAATCAGTGAAATACCATCAGACAAGTTAGATGTTGCCCAAGTTCCTGATTTGACAAATTCCAAGTTGACTGCACAAAGTTTTGGGTACAGTGCATTCCAGCATAACTTCAGGAAAAGGAAAAGCCTGGTGAGGGAACAATTGTTTATAAAAACTGCTATAAAATACAGTACCAGTGAAAAGTCTGAACGCATCCACTCAACGTTTTACTGGTACTGTTCACTTTTGGCGGGGGGGGTCAAACCATAAATTTTCAAACACATTCTTTCAATTTTCCAATTTGTTTACTTGCGTGACTGAATACTGTTTTGTACCGGTAGTTGTCTGTTACTTCTGGTTCTATTTAGGAGCTTGTTGTCAGGTTAGGGATGGGCTGCGTCACACTATGTAACCCCCCCCCCAAAAAAAAAAAAGTATAAAACAAGCAACAGTATATATATTTTCAAGATTTTTCAGTTTGAATTTCAGATCAAACGTATAGATCTTTTCATGAATTTATATTTACACTTTTACTTTATATATAAGATGACTATGTACAGTAAGTGAATTTCCAGTTTTTTTCCCCCAACACATTGTGTCAACAATGAGCTGTGACAAGGAAATACATGACTACACAGGTACAGGTACAGGCCTCATGATTTCAGTCTGAGGTTGTCCCAGATTTATCGCCCGGTGTGAATGTATGTAAATGTTCAGATCTGGTCAGTGGCACAGTTAAATTGCCACTGCCAAATTCAAAGTGAAAATGTGGTTTATTTCCCCAGATGTTTCTCTGCAGTTCATATAAATTTCACTGTAGATTAACGTATGGAGGCTGATCCTCAGCTGACACCTGGTCTGCATCACTCGACTGAAGCCCTTTTCAAGTGGAACCTGTTCAGTTATGTCTGCTCCTGCGCTGCTCATATGGCTGACGGGATAATACTGAGAGGGTGATACCTCATACAAAGCCCACACACACACACACACACACACACACACACACACACACACACACACACACAGACACACATCCCACGGAGGCTTCACACATGATGGTGGGATGTAGAGGGGCTTTTACTGCTGCGGTAAATCATTATCCACAGGACTGTAACAACACACCGTAAAAACACACTCTGGAACCCCTATCGCATGTGTGTGTGCGTGAGAGAGCGAGGGATCAGATATGGTTAGGCTTGACTGGGTAAAGAATGCATGACTATGATGATTTGCCCCTCGTTAGGGTGGCTAAAGAGCCAATAAAGCAGAACTGCACGCTCTCGTTCTCATTCCCTCTCTCTCTCTCTCTCTCTCTCTCTCTCTCTCTATCCCTATATATATATATATATATATATATATATATATATATATATATATATATATATATATATATATATATATCTATATCT
>JAOUQZ010000030.1:8026711-8043810 GCA_028564935.1 Neosilurus hyrtlii
AGAGTTGGCTGAGATGGGCACCAGCCTCCCCGCGACCCTAATTAGGAATAAGCGGTTCAGAAAATGAATGAATGAATATAAGATTATATACTTATATAATGTTAATAATAATAATAATAAGGCCTAGTGATTAGCATGTCTGCCTCACAGAAAAAAAATGTCCTGGGTTTGAGTCCTGAGCTCAGCAAGGGAGTTTCTGTGTGGAGTGTTTCATGTTCTCTCTCTGTGTTGGCGTGGGTTTCCTGCTTCCTCCTGCAGTCCAAAGACGTGCACATTAGGTTAATTGTATATCTCAGTTGCCCTTTGATGTGAATGTGAGTGAGAATGGTTATGTGTATGTTGACCCTGCAGTAGACAGACTGTTCAGGGTGTTGAATGGGATAGGCTCCAGACTCCCCGCGACCCTAATAAATGATAAAGTGCTTCAGAAAATGAAATGAAATAATGTTATACCCATGTTTATCACCCAGAACACGCTGGAAGGACTATCTCCTGGCTGGTCTGAAAATGCCTCGTCGTCACCCCGGAAGAGAAGGAAGTGACTGGGGAGAGGGATGTCTTGACGTCACTGCTTAGGCTGCAACCCCTGTGATCTGACCCCAGACCAAGCGGAAGGCGATGATGATGAGGATGATGGTGATGATGTTGATGGTGATAATGTTACAAAATGTTTTAAATCTACAGTTTAGCAAAGTGTAGCTGATTTCTTTCCTGATCTACAGGAAGAACAGGAACAGAATCCCCAACAGCAGGAAATAAAGGTGTATCTAATAGATGTAATATTTAAATCGCTGGAGGTTAATCATATGAATTTAACCCTGGACCGCAGTGTGTTAGAGTTACTGTTAACAGCCCAAAGTTTATGATTTTAAATTTCTTTTACCACAGCAAGAGCATTTGTCAAAACATCAAAAAATGTATTTATGGGACATTATACTTTTTATCACTTTATAATTACACTGGATGATGTACTTATTACTATGGAGATTACTGTTATAGAAATAACAACATATCAGAATTAGTGCATTAATATAAACCTATCATATGAATTACATTTGGCACTACTGTCTCCTAACCAATCAGACTCCAGACTTCAATAATGCTGGGGTGTCCACCTTTTTTCTGCTTCCCATGATTCTTTGCACAAGCTATGGTTAAGGTTTTCAGTTGTTTGTTATCCAGGCACCACCTTATCAGTTATGTTAAAGGTATTAATCTTTGGTTTTAAGGAAAATAAATAAAGTTGGAGCAGTCATTTCAAAAGGTCAGGCTAGATAATATGATCGTATTCCTGCCTTCACTTACTGTGGAATGAAAGGAATGATGTGAAGACCTCGGATGACCTACTGCAACATGCTTCACTACTTTATTTAATCTGTTGCTCCTGACATGGTATGTACATTCATATTTTTTGTTGAAGGAACACTAGCACAATGTTAAAAACACTTCTTTATGAGTACAGCAGGTAAAATCTTAAGAAAAAAGAAAGTAAACGTGTTTAAGTAATTAAATTTCTAAAGTAAAAGCAGGCATTAAGCATATATTGGTATTTTCTTTACACTGATAGCCACATGAATCTTTTGTGGCGGCATCTTGTAGCTTTACCATGGCTGTTTAATGAAAAGACCACATTCTTTAAATTTAGATTCTCTACTCATGTAACATGCATTGAACAGCCAGTTAGAAGAAATAAAATGAATAATATATAAATATTTTTTGTAATTTTTATGCCACTTAATCCTACAAGGGACGTGGGGAGATTGAGGTCTGTCGCAGCATCACATTTATTTCCATCCAGAGTCGGGATAATTTTTTCACTTCTTGAATTCATGATGAGAAAATGTACCCATTCCATAAAGTCTTCTCCAGCACTCATGATCCCTGAGCTACTCTTACTATCTGAGCTCGAATTTTATATCCGTGCCATCAGGGAAGAAAAATTCTAACTTCATATTATATTACTTGTTCACACACTCATTCTCCAAACTCAATCATACCAGGGTCATGGGAAGGTTAGGGCCTATATCAGCCAACACTGGGTGAAGGCAGGGTACATCCTGAACAGCTCGCCAGACCATCGCAGGGCAAACACACACACAGCCAATTAGGCTTATGTGCGTGATTGTGGGAGGAAACCAGAGAACCCAAAAGAAACCTACACAAGCACAGGGAGAACATGCAAACTCCATACAGAAAGGCCTGAGGCCAGGGCTTGAACCCAGCACTTTCTTGCTGTGAGGTGCACGTGCTAACCACCACGCCAACGTGTCACCTTCATGTTGCTGAGCCTTGACCTGACCAATTGAAGCAACATTGCCATGGCGATTACCCGGCGTAATCAAGGCTAAAGGCGGTCCAACTAAATATTAGACTGTGCGACTTTGGTGTAGGCAGTGTATTCTGAGTCTTATAATGCCCATAATGCAAGCAAATACATAAGAAAAAATTCAAATTCAGTGATTATTTAGCGACTTTGAAACTTTAAAAAAAGGTGTGATGCTGTCTTGAAAACTTTATACAGACTTGGTGAAAGATTTCAAAGCAGAGTCACATGCTGAATAAAGATGCCATGCAAGCTAATTTGGCGCCAGTTCTCATGCTTTGTTCTCAACCATTCCGAATTAGTACATAACCTGACCTCAGCGCATGAACGCCACACTCATAGTGCAAAAAAGAAACGTTAGAAGGAACTGAGAACTAAAAAGAGGGAAGTCACCCTCAGGATGGTTGTCCATTGTCAGTCAGATTTGAACTTCTGTGACATGTCTCTGTGTAAATTTTAAGGTCAAGCTGACATCATGTTACTGAACTACATTTAGCCTGCTGCTATTAACACTGTTCACAAGTACAGTGCAACACCTCTGAACGGTGGCCTGCCTACTAAATTGGAATAAACTTGACACCTTGTTTAACTGAGCTTGAACATCAGATGCAGCTAATGTAGAATACTAGAGCTTAATTGTTGTAGCATGCTATTAAAATTGTCCAGGCAATAATAAAGTATAAAATGATCATCTAAAATAAGAGCAGAGGTTTTCTGATGACTAATAAAAGTGATGGTAAAGGTGAAAGCAAAATCTGAAGATGGTGTCTCTATAAAGAAAACACTTATACCGTCAGACTGCTTAATTCTCTTCATGACATCATTGTTATGTCCTTCTGGCTGCCAGCACTTTTTTTTAAGACTGATTCATTACTCAAGGTGACCATTATGGACCGAAGCACCTGGGGCACTGGAACAGGCTTCTGTGAGCTCATGGTCTATTCCTGTATGTTGAAAGAGTAAAGCCTTAACTGTTCAGTGTCATCAGGTTTGGCTCTGATTCAGGAATGGGAACGCTACTGGAATGGGTGTCCTCGCTCCTGCTGCGCCAGGAAAAAAAAATCAATTGAATATTTAGTTCTTTGAAATCATTCATTCATTTATTTGCCAAACCGCTTTATCCTAATAGGGTCTCAGGGAAGCTGGAGCCATTTCGGACAACTCTGGGTGAAGGTGGGGTACAGCCTGAACAGTTTGCCAGGCTACTGTGGGGCCAAAACACACAACCATTCATGCTCACACCTAAAGGCAAATTTGAACAGCAATTAGCCTGATGTGCATGGCTTTGGAGGAAACCCACGCAGAAACAGGGAGAACATGAAAACTCCACATAGAAATGCTTACCACTAATGCTTTTTTTGAGAACATAACTTTTGAAATCATTACTATGAATTGAACATCATTATTACTGCTGATGCACATATGTATGTACTTGGAAATCAATGACGATATGAGAAATACTTTTTGCACTTGGTCACTGTAAATAATTGGTTGAACAGAAAGACTGACAAGGCATTTAATCCAGCTGTCATGTGTTAGAATTTAAATACCGTGTCATACAGTAGCCTTCTTGTTCAGCAATCTTCATCAGGATTATCACTGACTTAGCAGAGTTTTAAAATACACACACATACACAATGATGATAGACAGATACAGCTAATGGAAAAAAACTTTCACAAGTCTCCAGCTATTATTAAGCAATTATTATTATATGTTATAATTTTAGAGAGCTTCCTTTTCAACATCACTTTCATGCGTCAAGAAAATGCAAATTGTTTGTTATTGCAGCAAGTCTAGTGTTTCTAAGTCTACCGTTCATGATAATTAGCAAGTATTAATTTAAGTCCTTTTTACCTAATCTAATGTATTTATCTAATTTCTTATTTTATGGAAGCAGTGGCGTTTACTAGTTCAAGAAGGAATCTGCCAAATGGTGCACATCTAAGGTTTTCCTGAACTGTTTGCACATATTCCAAGAAAAGGTTTTTGGAGGTGTAGTGCTTAGGGGTGATCACACTAGAGGTGTGATTTAAAAGCGACTGATGCAAATTGAGTTTTTTTTTTCTTTTTTTGCGATTTTTGAAATTCATGTCAAGATGTTCTGTGACTCCACATGCAAGCAAATATTTTGCAGGTTAAATTTGTATATCGTGTGAAAGTCGCAAGAAGGTCACGCGACAATCTGTGACTAATTTGCGAGTAATTTGCGGTTGGTTTGGGGACATTTCGTGAAAACAAAGCAAATCTGTTGTAAATCAGTATATATATATATATATATATATATACGGAATATAAGAAATAAGTGTCAAACTTTCCGTGTGAAAGTCTCCAGCGTGTCGCTTTTCCTTGGGAACAAAAATACAAATGATTTTGAAAGCAAAATGACAAGTGTGGACTATTTGAGAAGAGTTTGAGATTACTTCAGTTCCTCGTTTTGCGACATTTTCTGAAATTTCAAACGTTTGAAATTTTTTGCGATGAGTTCATGAACCAGACGACCAAAATGTGATGCCGTGAATGTCGCCAGACAAATATGAGAACATTTTGATAATGAAAAGCATCAGTCATGAATTACCTTTCAAGTCAGTCACTTTTCTATCGCACCTCTAGTGTGATGAGCCTCTTAGGGTGCGGGTACATGACTGTTCCCTTTTAGACCCTTACTGTGCTTAGACCCTTGGGCAAGGTTTTAACCACAAGTGTGCCTCTTTCCACTCAGCGGTATAAATGGGTACCAAAAAAAAAAACTGGGAAGGTGACGTACAATTGATGTGAAAATCTAGGGCAAGTTGAACTCCTAGTGGCCTCACACTACAGAAACCAGGATAAGCGCCGACTGTGATGAGCCAGTAGGCTTGGGTGTAGAAAGCTTAACAGATAATAAATTGACACAGAACTGATTTCATTTTACTGAATCTATAATAAATGTATACAGTCACAGTACAGTCTAACATGTTTACAATCTACCCATCCAGCAATCAATCCTTGTATCCTTTATTTTATATGAAAAAAAATCTAAAAAAAACTTTAAATACCTTATATTGTATACTTTAATGTATTGTAGTCTCCAATTAATAATTTTATATTATCTGGGTTTTAAATTTAACCAGGTGGTATGGATGTGCAGTGGTTAGCACTATTGCCCCACAGCAAGAAGGTTCTGTATTTTGAGCCTGGTGTCTGATTAAAGCATGACATTCATTGCGTGAGGCACAGGTTGGTAGCAAGTTAGCATTCAGGTATACTGAGAATTTTTTTTTTACAGATCTCTGCATTGAAAGTAAATAGAAACATGTCTAAATAACTTCTGTGTTTATTCTACATCCATGTGCAACCTCACTGGAGGGATATTCCCTTGGTTGGTAATGTATTTTAATGATGGTAGTGGAGTTTGCAGTCTAAAACATCTCTTCAAAATATTACCTAAGTGTTCATATGGATGGAAAGCTGGTCACTGTGTAGGCCACAGTGTATTATTTAAATAATTTTTAGGCTCAATGCATTCAGTAAGTCCTGACGCCCTGCTGATGGGAGTAATAAGCTGTAATGAGTGATGAATAAATAGCACAGAGCTGTGGTTAAAGACTAATATAATGGCTACTCAGTTCTTTAATGGGCTATTACTTTAGTCAGAGAATAGCATTAATATTATGAAATTATATAAATTCTATAAAAGCAAATGGGGTTAAGCAGAGTAAACACATGCATGACTGATTTGATCACATCAGTCAGTATACATCCTAGTGCATTATTGCTAAACACAGCTGAAGGTCATCAACAATAAAACACACTAAAAATACAAGCATAGATCATTGGGGTGGGGAGAGTAAAGGAAAGGATTTTCCCTCTGCCACCCCTCTAAACTGCTACATCACACACTTGTTAATTTATTGTCTCATAGATTTTAGATGCTTTGACATGCTATGAAGTTTTTGCATTCACACTTTAGAGGTTCTGAGAAACTCTACTTGTTCTGGTGCCTGCACACACACACACACACACACACACACACACACACACACACACACACACACACCCCTCAGCACATCATGAATCTCAGCACAAGAGTTATATAATTAACAGACAGCTAATAATGACAGTTCTATAACTGAGGATGCAAGACTGCAGTGTTAGTTAGGTGTCTTGTGAAATTTATACCTCTTAAAAAAATTAGATCACGTTTTAAATGATGGGATTAATATGTAAATATTTTTGTAATGCAAACTATTTTCATCTCAGCTTTAGATCTCTCGCAAAGCTTTATTTATATGATTTATTTAATGTCCTGAATAAGTGTGTGTGTGTGTGTGTGTGAGAGAGAGAGAGAGAGAGAAAGAGAGAGAGATCAAATGTCCTAAATGTAATCCTTCCATCGTTAACATGTTATGACTGACAACAATGGGGTAACAACAAAAATGGGAAAAAAACTACAAGACATACTTACATTTGTGACCCGTCCCAAATCATCACAGGGCCAACACGCACACAAACAACAATTCATGGGATTGTCCTCTGTGGGAGGAAACCGGAGCACCAAGAGGAAACCCACACAAGCACAGGAATGACATGCAGACTTCACATAGAAACGTCCTCACAGGGCATAGGCTTCAAACCCGGGACCTTGTTGCTGTGAGACACCCACTTTTTAAGTTACATAATAAATAGAAGGTACTCTTAGCTTTAAAATATTCCTCAAACTTGTAATTTTTTAGGATATGATTAAAAATATATATATAAAAAAATGTATATATATATATATATATATATATATATATATATTATACATATATATACTCATTTCCTGGCATAGCTGATATTAGCAAAGCAGTATTGTGTTACTGAAGTTACGTAGTCAATCACCACAGTCACTACCATGCTGTAGCTGGATTTTGCAGAAGTGTGATGGATTGATGAAGTGGGCTTGTATAAGGTTCAGACCAATTAAAACTAGATCACTGGTGCTGAGGTTGGTATGGGTGGTTGATGCAGATGCTGTGGAAGAGCAAGCTGATGGGAATGATGGTACAAGGCAAAGCAAAGCTGGGATCTTCTCTTACTTTTCAGGTTAATATCATTAATCAGAGGAAACTGAGGGCAGCAGTGAGAAAAAAAATAACCGGATAAATAAATAGATAGATAGATAGATAGATAGATAGATAGATAGATAGATAGATAGATAGATAGATAGATAGATAGATAGATTGTTTATATATATATATATATATATATATATATATATAAACAAACAAACAAACACACAAACAAACAAGCAAACAAACAAATAAGCAAGCAAGCAAGCTGATGTTTATTAAGCCTCTGCTGGATCACCAGGAGGAGGGTGTATGATATTGAAAGACCCAAAATACCTGATGATTCCAGGAGCAACAGTGAAGATGGGTCCAGAAGCATCTGCAAAAAAATTGTGCTTATCTTGGACCACAGTGCATTATTTTAGCTTTATTTTTTTGTAAAAGAAAACAAATATGCATTAAATTAATAAATTAAACATAATTGGTGCTATTTTAATGATAATGGGCATGCTCATGTTTACTGCAGCTTTAAATCTGTGAATGGACTGGAACCTCATACTAAACAGATGAGTCTACAAACTTTCCCTGGCTTTTTCCCAGCCTCACACCAGATTACTGTGTTTATAACTAACACAAGCATTTGTTTGGTCAAGTAAACAAAGCCAGCGTACAACAAGCTCTCCCCATTTCATTTGTAATGTTCTTGCTTGCCAAACCAGGAGTGTCAGAGTATCTCACACAGCAGAGATTTTTCTGTCATACCACAACCATAGCATGCTTTTTCAGTCAATAGTGTAACACTACGTGTAAGGAAAACTTCTTTCTTTATAAGTGATCATACAGATTTAGTATGTGCTACACTGAAGCGGCATGATCTGTCGGGTTTTCTATCTTGAGCTAATTAACAATTATGCACTATTCAGCAATATCCAATAAGCCTAATATGCTTAACTGTTAATTAGTATATGCTACATGGGAAAGGGGCAATCTGACTGGTTTGCTTTCTGTAGATTAATAAGCAATTACTGAACAAGGTGAAATATGATATTGAGAAGAATTGGATTGGGGGCTCATTATCTGCTGAGGCTGAAGGTACGTCACGTTACTGTGTTAGCGATGAATAAGTTGTCAGTGCCGCAAACACATAAACAGAAATGCCCTTACAAGGCATGAGGCTCGAACCTTCTTGCTGAGAGGTGGAAGTGCAAAGCACTATACCACTGCACCACCCCGTGATCAGATGGGTCAAATTTTACTTTTAGTTTTGGATTGCTTATCTAATGTTTCCGCACAGTATATAATGAAACTTCTTAGTGAGTTTTAAGACAGAAAGGTTGGGTACTACCTGGAAAGGTTGCCAATCTATCACAGGGCTCAAAGTGACATACATATCAAATAAAACTTTTGTTTATTTAGGCAAGTATAATACTTGACCTGCAACATTGGTGAGTGGAGCAGTGAGCACCAGATGCATGCATTTATGTGGGACAATAAACAAATAATAAAGTCAAAATAATTACCATTTAGTTAAAGCATCAGATTTTATTTACGTTACTAGAAATTTGGATTTATAATAATATAAATGTATTGTCCCTGCGATGGCCTGGCGGGCTGTCCAGGGTGTACCCCGCCCTCGCTCAGAGTCGGCTGAGATGGGCGCCAGCCTTCCCGCGACCCTAATTAGGATTAAGCGGTTCTGGAAAATGAATGAATGAATAAATGTATTGTATTGTTTCACGCTTTTAATTAGCCCATAGATGTATTATTTTTAAAAATGTAATATTTTTAGTTATTGTGACAACAGAGGACCATGGATTGTTCCATACTTTAAAAGAGCTCATTTTAATGCATAATTATTTAATTCTATTTGAATTTGACACTGCTGTATTGCACTTTATAATGTCAAGGATTTCTGAGTAATTCCAGTTTTCACTCTTACAGTAATAATATACTGTATATAAAATTGTTATTGTTTTTTTTCCATTATTTTAATGTACTTAACCAGAAATGCATTCAAAATATTGTATGTAATGTATTCATGAGGCATGTGCATACTGTTTTATTTATTTATGAAATGGCATTATAGCATGGCTTATAATTTATTTCCATGAGAAAAAGTCTTTCTTTTGTTCTAGTGACATAATGTGTGACATACATTACTTAGAAGGAATCATGTATGTAATTCATAATGTATAATAAAAAAAAACAATAAATTGCAAACCATAATTTTCTGTAATTATTACAATGTGTATAATGCTTTAGGAATCCATTATTATGTGATGAATGTGATCATAATTATAAATAGCCCTTCATAGAAGGTGTTACATAAAGTGTAAATCCCCTAAAAGACTCAATATAGCAGTCATACAAATATAGCAGGATAACTGAGAAATATAGATGAAATAATGATTTATGGATATAATGTTAATAGGAAAAGGTTATTTCAAATTCAAATTCTAATTTTATTTGTCACATACAAATTATACACAGTACAATATGTAGTGAAATTCTTAGAACAACTGTCCAAAAATGTAAAGAGTAAGCTATCAAAGTAACAAGAAGAAAAGAACAACAATAATAACTAAAACTATCTATAGGATTTAAAGGTCAGTATAAATATAAAAATGCAAAAAATATATTGAATAAAATAAAATATAAATATAAAATAAAATATAGAATACAATATATATATATATATATATATATATATATATATATATATATATATAAGATAAAATAAGTGAAATATAAATGCAAATATAAAGGCAATATAATAAAATATAATGCAATGCAGTGGTGATTTTCCAAGTAATAGTCTGTCTGTAAAGTGTCTATGTACAAAGTGACAAGTGTCTGTAAAGTGACACGTGGCTGTGTGCAATATATAGAAGTATTCCTATATATTACAGTTAAAGAAACAATAAATAAATCAAATATACTGTAAATCTATTATTGTTTTATTTATTTGTTACTTTTTGCTTGTTTGTGATTACAAGTCTGTTACACACAGGGTAACAATATTTATACATTTTTTATCAATTCTCATTCTGATATAATATTCTCAAGTGCTAATCAAATAATAGATTACAAATTTGATAGCTCTGTACTTCTCTTACATTTTACTAAACAATACTACTGTTACTACTATGACTTCTACTACTACTAATGCTGCTACTACTACAACTGATTATATACTACAATAATAATAATAATAATAATAATAATAATAATAATAATAATAATAATCCCCGCCATCGCCTGCGATGGCCTGGCGGGCTGTCCAGGGTGTACCCCGCCCTCGCTCAGAGTCGGCTGAGATGGGAACCAGCCTCCCCGCGACCCTAATTAGGATTAACCAGCTTAGAAAATGAATGAATGAATGAATGAATAAATAATAACAAAGGCAACAACAACAACAACAACAACAACAATAATAATAATAATAATAATAATAATAATAATAACCATTATTAATCTAAATAATTAACAGATTTTGGAAGATTTTTCCTGTTTATATTTATGACAAATTGAAAAAAAAAGAATAAACACAAGACACAAGGACAAGTAGTGAAACCTGGGATCCTAAAAGGCCCTTTCTCTAACACATTCTGAATGTGAAACTTTGCGTGCAAGAGAGAAAGAATGAGAGATGAAGAGAGACAGAGATGAAGAGAGAACAAATATGTTGTGAAAGTGTCCTTGTCAGCAATGCTGTCGGTTCTGTGTGGGATTAGTGTTTTGATGTGGCTGTGAACAGTGTAAACTTAATGCTGAGCCTGTTGCTTCTGGATATTTCTTTAATTTTATTGTTTTTTAAATATTTGATCTACTACAATATAGATCATATTGGAAATCTATGCACTGTAAAACAACTGGTGTGGGTATAGTTAGCTATAATACTAAAATGCTGATGTTTTCCGAGGTCTATCGTTATAGTTATTAGCTTGAAAAGTCAGTTATTCTGTTAAGGTTTGAGTTAATTTGCCAGTCTTCAAATGCTTATGTATGCTCGAATACACACAGAATAAATATGAAAAAAAGGAAAAAAGATCCTGACAATATAGTTTGATAACAAATTACAAGAACTGAAAAATTGCCTTTCTTAACAAATCAGTAGAGAGACCGAGAGATTGGAAGAAAGAGACCACCACAAATTAGATTATTGATGCTGAGCTAATACATAGAGAGGAAAGATTGGCTGTGGTATTCAGACTGTGTACCTGATCGAAACCACAATCTGCGAAATAACATAATGCAAAGTGACCTCAGTCTTGACTTGTTATTCCTAATGTTTTTGAACTGACTTCAATTTAGTCGGCATATTCCAAAGTATAAAAATCACTGCTGTATTTTCATCTGATCGAAGCCTTCCTGCTGTGGGTCATGTGCTGTTTTGCCATTTTCTATTTACAAGTTGTCTCATCATGATGGAATTATGTGTGCTGTTTGATAACCCTAATATCTGCTGTATGAGAATTAAATAGAATCCTAAAAGGTCAGCATGTTATTTTTCAAGTGTATACGTCTGAAAGCCTGAAAGTCTTTTTTTGTGGTTGAAATACATAATCCCATTACATGTGTTCTTTTCTTTACTGGTCCAGCTGAGAGCGAAAGATAAGGATAATGTATCACAGAGCTGAAATCTCCTTGTTTGCCCTTTCCCTTGTCTTTCATCCCTCACTATGACTACAGCCTGGGCAGAGCAGAGAGTGGGGGACTAGAATGGATTTATTTCTTCCATACCAACGTTCTCACCCATAAATCATAAAGCCCTTTTTTCTTATATCTGGGAGAGCTTTGTCGAGTTTTTATATGTGCGTCTCATTCTTCATGGTCAACTAATCAGGAGATGGTATGAAAGACTAATCGATTATGTGGTATGTGTGCCGACAAAGACGAGAGCTGGCACGGGTTCATCTTGTAAAAAAGAAATCATGCCTGTAATCAGTGAAAAATACTTTACTTATAATCATCTGCACCAAAAGTATGAGCTTAACCGTAACTTAATATTAAAAAAAAAAATTAAAAACAGTAAATGACTTTGTGATTTAATTAGAAAAAAAAAGCTTGCATAAGAAACCTTAATCAATAAATTAATGACTATCCCGAACTTTAGAAGAACAAGTCAGCGATGTAGTTCAGCACTTAAACAAGATTCTGCTGGTTCTGGGAGCAACTTCACCACAAAATCCATCTGAAATCTGGGAATAAGATTCTCTTTCCATATGAATCTACACTGGAGAGTGCTCTTTCCTTTTCTCCCACTCTCATTTTCACACTCTCTATGTCTTTCTCTCGCTCGCTCACTCTTTCTGTCAGCTATGAGGTGAGTTCAGCAAGATTTATCTGGCCCATCCTGTGCTTGAGTTCATTTGAAATGGAGAGTGGATTCATGCTGCTATCGAGCCATAATTCTCTCCCTTCGTGGTGAGCAACAGCCAGGAACTGGAGCGAGACAAGAATCTTCAGGTGTAAATCCAGAGGCTAGAAATGGCCTCTGAGGTCAGAGAACTTCATAAGTACAGAAGGTGCGAACATAGAAGTGCTGATGAACCAGTTTAAAACATTAGAGGGCCTATTTAGGGTGACTTGTAATATAGTATGCTTACTTTCACACGGTGAAGACCCTATAGGTCTATCCACACCCGGCTTTATCCCCTAACAAGACAATCATGGTCCAACTTTCAGTCTTCACCCTGGACTGAGACTTGACTTATCGGTTACAAAGTGAATGAAAATGAGTGACCTTTCAATCTACGAAGCCGAATGCCAGGAGCTCTTCATCAGCCTTCCTGCTTCTCCGAGGAAGTGTGAGAGCCAGATTTAGGTTCTCTCTCTCTCTCTCTCACACACTCTCATTCTCACTCTTTCTCTCTCTCTCTCTCTCTCTCTCGCTCTTGCTCTCTCTAAATAACATCATAAAACAGTATGTTTCACACAGCAGACTTACTCCACAATACTTCTTTCCTTCAGACTTGTGCAATATGAACAGCATTACAGTCATGGACATTGCATCAAGTGCAGCATCCAGTTGCACCAGTTAAACCTTAGTTCAGTTACAGGTCAGTACCATAAAACATGCATTAAAGGAAGTTGTAAAATAGTGCTGATGAATTACTTCATATCCTTAATGTGATTTCCTAATTCTTTTCTTCTCAGGTAATTCTGATATTCTGCTTGGCTTTGTTCCTTTTCAGGTCATTTACTCAGTACTTAAATTGCTTACATTTTAATAAAACAGAAAAAAATGGAGATGTTTATGATACCTATACACTCCTTCACTCATTTTCTCGACTACTTATTTCTATTAGGGTTCTGAGGAGGCTGGAGCCTATCTCAGCTGTCACTGTGCAAAGTGGGTTACACCCTGAACAGCTGGCCAGACCATCTCAGAGACAACACACATTGTCACACAAAGACACACATATTGATAACTAAACTGTATCAATTAAAAGTTTGGACACACCTTCCCTTTCTAACTGAACTGAAAGGTCTAAATATAAGTGTGGCCTCCTACCTTATAAAAACTTGAGGATAGGTAACTTTCGATGACCACTGTGTGTGTGTGTGTGTGTGTGTGTGTGTGTGTGTGTGTGTGTTTGACTGGGGAGATGGGGGCATCTTGTGAGTAACTGGTATGGCAGGTAAGGTGCCCCCCCCCCCCCCCCCCCCCCCCACTTGTTGTGTTCCTGTGGCATGTGCTGGATCTACTGTGACTCTGGATAGGATAATTAGTCCTAAGATTAATGATTCAACTTAATTTTTAACTTATAACTAGTAGCAATTTGTATCAAGCTAGGCTACTAAGTTTAGCAGTGTCATTACAGTTTTTATTACTCACTACACAGAAACATCCACAGTGTAAAATTAACACCAGTCATGTTCATTTGAGACCAATTGGAAATATAAAATCCTCGCAGAATATTAATTCAACACTTTAAATGTTAATTCAACACTGAGAATTTTGCTGTATAAAGTTACTTATGTTTCTGAGGTCCTTGTCAGATAGAAATCCTTAATAAGTGGGGGAAAAGAAGCTTCATAAAAACCATGCTTATCAGAGTAAATGAAAAGTGGAGCCCCAAGTTTTATGACCACCCAGCTTCTCCTGCCCAGGAAATGAAAACCTCCAGATGCAATCTTAAGGGATTGCCTCTCCTGGGAACAAACCATGTTTACACTACAGCATGGGGTTATACTGGATTTTCTGACATGCCAATATGCAAAGCATAAACCCAGACTGTTCAGTTGGTATTTCCCGTTGTGCTTTGGTGTTTTTCACTGCTCTAGTCATGGTCATACTGATGGGAGTCGGAAAGCAGGGCGGTCTAGAGGTGGGCAGCGTCCCAAAATGACTGAGGTCTCTGCAAGGTGCACGATGAACACTAGTTTCAGTTCCAGCCATCATGAACTTGGCAGTGGGGCCTGGAAACAAACACATATTGGAAAGTGTGTGTGTGTGTGTGTGTGTGTGTGTGTGTGTGTGTGTGTGTGTGTGTGTGTGTGTGTTCTGTAAAGAGATGTAATGAGGGGTTTAAAGGGTTCAGCATGCATGTGTGTACGTGTGTGTGCTGCATTAAGGGATGTAGTGGGGGTTTAAAGAGTTCAGTGTGTGCGGGTCTTAAAGGGTTCAGTATGTTTGAGTACAGTTTGTAGTAGGGTCTTTAAACAAAGTTAGAGTTCACTGCTCTCTGGGTCATCTCTCTCAGTTTTCTCTTCCCATTTCCACTCTTCCTCTCCACTCTTTCCATCTTTTCCTCTCACTCATCATTCACTCTCTGTCACTGTTCTCCCCTTTTCCTTTCTCAGTCTTTTGTTCCATCCGCACCACCATTTCCCCCAGCCTCGTGCTCTGTCTCATTTGTGGACGATTGGTCTGGACTGGTTTATTTTCCCGCGTTGGAACACCAAATTCATCTTCATTGAGCTGACAGTTCAGCTACAGAGAGTACAGTGTTTCTGTTATTTGTAAAGCAATATTACCCGTTCCACAGTTAATCCCCTTCATTCACTAGTCTAAATGAGTGACGGTGTTTCATACCTGCATCAGTTGAAAAGCACGAAGCATCGCATTAAGAGCAGCAGACGGATATTGTCCACATAGATGACCTGTGCGCTAAGGTTAGCATTTATTTCATTTGCTGAACCGCTTTATCCTACTAGGATCACAAGGAGGCTGGAGTCTATCTCAGCCGAATCGGGGAGAAGACAGGGTACACAATGAACAGCTCGTCAATCTTTTACCGCAGGGCAACATACCCACAACCATTTATACTCACACCCACACCTTGTGGAGAACAATCTCCGCACAGAAACACCCTTGCCAAGTGCAGGACTTGAACCCAAGACCATGCTGTGAGGCAGACATGCTAGTCACTGTATCCTTAGATTAGCATTACATAGGTTGAATCACACTGCCTTCCAAACATTTTGTAGAGTCTATTATACCATGTTACGTATGAAGTCACTGACAAAGCAATACTACCCTATAGAGAAACAGGCCCCACAAGCAGTGTATACAGTACAGGCAGACGCTCTTTATTTTATCAAAATGATAGCAGAGAAATATCACCCCGTCAAGAATACAAAGGTGCTTCAGTTCTTAAGCATCACTTGGCAGCACCTTTGACATTCACTCAAGAATTCCAGCTCATGAAGAACATCTCTCTCAATTTCTGGATGATGATGAAAGAGGTACAAATCATTCTCTTGTCAATGCTTATCAGATTAAAAAAAATTGTTGATTTTATGATTCCATAAATATATATATATATATATATATAATTTATTTTTTTTATTTATTCATTTTTTTTTTAAACAGTTGGCAAATAAAATATTACTGTAACCATATGCGATAATATTTCAAATGGCAGAAAACCACAGAACCCACAGTTCTGTCAACAAGAATTCACAAATGCTAAGCCTGGATCTCCACTACCAGATCAAACACAGATTTGTGTTGAATAATAAGAACACTGAGAACATTCACTTTAGAACTATTCTTTCTGAGTGAATTTTATTATTTTATTATTATACTATTATTTTTTTTATATTATTAAAGCATAAATATCAGTCTTTGAAATCGAGTTATTTCCAGTGTATTTAATACCCAATCATTATGTGCTATTTTTACATAGACATTAGTCAGAATGCAGAACTAGCAAAAACATCATGCTTTTATTTTATTTCAGGTTGTTATCAGTTATCCTCGATTTTTCTTTTTGTGTGTGTGTGTGTGTGTGTGTGTGTGTGTGTGTGTGTGTGTGTGTGTGTGTAAGAGATCATATTAAACCCATAGGTTTGAGTGTGAGTTTGGATGGTTGTGAGTCAGTGTTGTTCCTGCAAATGTCTATTAGCTATCAAGGATTTACTTTGACTTCCCCTAGAGTAGGCTGTGGTGGGCTCCTCTTAACCAAAAAAAGAAAAAGCCTTTTGGAAAATTCAATGAGATGAGATTAAATATAGTAATAAAAAATATCTAAAATAATGCATAAAATACAATGAAAAAGAATATAGATAATATACACTGTATATAAAATTAGAACAGTCAGGGCCTGTGTTATGTTTTGTGCATTCTGTCATTTGACAATATATTTTATTTTATTTATTTATTTTTGTGAATAGGCAATATATTATATAATATGCTATATAGAAGAATTGATACAGGGGTTTGTGTGTGTGTGTGTGTGTGTGTGTGTGTGTGTGTGGGTGTGTGTGTGTGTGTGTGTGTGTGTGTGTGTGTGTG
>JAOUQZ010000030.1:8044224-8061368 GCA_028564935.1 Neosilurus hyrtlii
CACACACACACACACACACACACACACACACACACACACACACACACACACACACACACACACATGCACACACATATGCACACACACCTGCAGGACGTTAGAAATGGTGTCATCAGATTACATGTGAAGATGGCTTTACTATATTTTTTAGCTCTCTTTCTTTCTGTCTTTCTCTGTCTGTATTTTATTGTTGCTCTATTTGGCTTCCTCTGTCTGAAACATCATATAAAGTCTTATAACACACACACACACACACACACACACACACACACGTTATACCAAACGTTAACTCACCTTTATCCTGTAAAGTCCCTAAATCACCAGGTGTCCTTTTGCTGAAGCAGACTCAGACTCAGATTTGTTTTTAGTTCAATAAAATGCTTGCATGATAACTTTAACTACAAGTAGATTTTAGTTACTGTGTGAAGCACCCAGCCAAGAATACTCCAAATACTTAACCATAAAGTAACAGCTAAGGCTTGAAGGAATTATTGGAACTCTTCATTAGTATACCACAGGCAATACATTGAATCATGCCAGGACACCACGGTAGAAGCTACTGCTCTACCTGTGCACTCTGGAAAACCTAGACACTCCACAAAGCTTCTGGGAAAATATTGGGAAAATATAATTTTTAGTGTGCACATAAGTGTACTCCGGTTTTCTCCCACAGTCCAAGGACATGCACAGTAGGGTAATTTGCTGTTCCAAACTGCCCCTATGTGCGAGTGTGAATGGGTGTGTGTTTGTGTGTGTGTGTGTGTGTGTGTGTGTGTGTGTGTGTGTGTGTGTTGGCCTTGCGATGAACTGGCGAGCTGTTCACCTTCACCCAGAGTAGCTTGAGATAGGCTCCAGCCTCCACATGACCCTAGTAGGATTAAGAGGTTTGGCAAATGAATGAATAAATGAATGAATGTCAATGAGCCTTAATATGACCTTAAACGTGGTTTACGAATGAACATTTATGAACAGCCTTTCATGAAAACACTTATCTTGTAAGTTTTGTGTCCTAGTTGTTTTTTTAATGTCAGAATTTTTTTATGTCAAAAATTTTTCACATGAATAATGAAAATGCAGCATCAACCAACAAACCATCATTAGAATCGCATATCACAAATAAATCAAAATAAACACATTTTATTTATTTCAAGGTGGTTTCCTTTAAAAGAGAATGAAAATCAAAGGCCAGTGTTTTGTACACGCTCATTTGTTGACCTCTTATGACTGTGTTTATGTGTTTGTGCGACTTCCCTCAGCTCACGCGCCACAGAATGTTTTTCTGCACTTATCTCTCTACTCCAAACAGCGCCGCGCTCTCTTGACCCAGCTCAGCGTCCGAGGGTCGATTGGAACGCCAAACCCAAACAACATTCAAGTCACTCTGTCGACGGCCCGTGGTTGTTTGTAAACAAGCATTCGCGATCGTTCACACCTCATCCCAGCAAACTGGCACAGAACATCAGGAGCTCTCACTGTCAAGCTGTATAGGCTTAGCCATGCATGTTTTCCCTCCTAAATAGAAAACACATTGAGCGTTTTAGCTGCTGGCACACAGAGAAGTAGGTCTTTTGGCCACACATGCACATGCACACATATGGCCTTGACTGTACGTATATGAATCAAAAACTACATAAAAAGAGGGATAT
The DNA here is from genome assembly GCA_028564935.1 of Neosilurus hyrtlii. Classification (NCBI taxonomy): domain Eukaryota; kingdom Metazoa; phylum Chordata; class Actinopteri; order Siluriformes; family Plotosidae; genus Neosilurus; species Neosilurus hyrtlii. The sequence goes on from JAOUQZ010000030.1 coordinate 8,045,871, forward strand.
AAAATAAAAGGAGAGAAAGAGAAAGGGTTCCTGTGGTTGATTTGAGGAGAAAGATCTTCTGTTCTTTTTATACCTCTTTTTGCTTCTCTCTTTCTTTTTTTCTCAGTCCTTCATGCTTTGAATATGGTAAGTGTATGGTCAGATTAAACATATGGAGAAAATCAAACTTGTCTCTTCCTGACTGCTTCTGTTCACCTATTTGTTCATCTTTCCACCCAGCTTAAAGAACATGATCAGAGCAGGTTCCAAGATGGTTTGGGTTTATCATTTTTAAAAGTATCATGCATAAACAGAACCCATAAATTTATATTTTTAACATAATTAGACAAACACACACATTTTCTTTCACTTCACAAAAAAAACCCACCATAATTTAACATGTGTAAAGTCACAAAAACACTACTGATCATAGATGGCTGGAATAATTTAGCTATCAGGTCTATTCATTGAAATATTATTGAAAAGGCACCTCTGAAAAGCATGAGCATGAACTAGATTACTATATTACTCGCTCTGCATGACTTTTTACACATCCACACTATTAGTGTTGATCGTATTTCATTTTTATCATGGTTTGCCTTACAAGGCTATAACAGCAAGCTCACCGTTTTTTTTTTTTTTGTTATTATTTTTCTTAAACTACAATTAACATGGAAACATTTCCAAATAATGTTCCTACCAGGTAAGATACTACATGATTTATTTTTAATTTTTTTGCTATAGCATGCCTTTAATGGCAGTACCACTATAAATACCAAAACAAAAAAATATTTAATTTAGTGTTTTGTCTATTAAACACTATCACATTAACAAAAAGCTTTAGCAATATGCACTAGACACAGTCACCTCAAATCCAACGCTATTTTTATGCTTGACTGTAAGGTGTTGCCACAACAGCTGCACTTGTTACCTGTGTGCAGATAGTCATGTCCGTAAGGACTAAAGTTACCACACAGGAGTTAATGAACTTGAATCACGTGCACATTTGAATCATGTCCACAATTGGGGTCAACTTGAATGCCAACTGCACTGAATTTACCAGTTTTGAGAAAGGATGATGCTGAAATTTGTGAGGCATTTTGGCCAGGTGCATCTTTGCCATTGCCTAGGTATCATTTGCAAGGTCTTCAACTGGAAACCATTCTTCACTGATGTTTTACCCCTCCTAATCCCAAGACATCTCAGGATGGTGGGGTAATGAACAAGGACAGCTCCCTGCAGCTGGATTAAGTGCATCAGTCCACTATGTTGCCTCTTTTCCCTTCTTCTAGCCACAGCCAAAGATCTCCTTTTAATACTTTATCAGAGATATATTTTAGTATGGCTTCTTAACACAATCAAAACCATACTGTCACAATTTCCTTCCATTCCAGTCTGTTTTCAACTTAATTGAGCCTCTTTCTCAGTGCAACAGTCTGGGTTTCAAATGCAGTGTGCATGCGCAGGTGATTTGGGACACATGCACAAACTATCAAACATTTACTGCAAAGGATTATAAATACACGCTCAAACCAGTACACATTGCAAAGCATTATATTGTTGTATCCCAGTGATCGGTATATTGCCAACCTTGTTTTTCTGTGTGTTTATCTTTCCTGTGAGTGACCTGTTTTGCCACTGTCGCCGCAGGTTTGCTCATTAGGGATGTGTAGGGTGTTGTAGAAAAATGTAGAAATTCCTTTTTAATTACTTTTACTGTGTAAAACTGCTTTGCGACAATGTCAATTGTAAAAAGCACTATACAAATAAAACTGAATTGAATTGAATTGAATTTTGTCTATTGGTTTCCTTAATTTTTCCCTGGCTATGATATTGCCTTTCTTGTGTATGGTCTTTTCTTGCCTGTTCTTCAACTCTGAGTTTGCCTTGCCTTTGATGTTCGGTTAACCTATTCATTTGGCTTTTTATTATAAGGTCTGCATTTGTACTTCTGCCTACTTCTCTGCCCTGAAACAGCAATAATACTTTGCAAATACAGGAATACAGCAGAATTTAAGGGATGGTGCAGTGTTCCCCTTTTCAGGACAGCAGAAGAGAGGATGATTTCCTGCAGTATGGCTTCACTAAGCCCTTTTCCTCTCTGTGTGATGGCAAGGAATTCTAGCCAAGTGGTTACCTGCTTCAGTACCAGCTATTCCATGAAACCTTGGAAGATTCTAAGACCCCATAGCAAATATAAGCGTACTGTATAGTCCAGTGTCTCACAGGCCCTACAAACCAGTGGGCCAAATATGTTATTGCACGGAACACCCATGCCTAAGAAACTTCACAGAGATGCTTAAATCAATTTAGCTGGCGAGCCACCCTGACTAAGAAGCACAACCCTGGGATTTTTTTTCTTTTTTGTGGGGGGGCTCCAACCCAGAGCCATCAAAAGGACCTTCAAATGTTAAGTTCCTGAGGACTGTCAGACCTGACATAGATGCCGGCATGCCTGTGCAGAGGTCTTTTCACCCTGGTACACACCTCCTCTCTTATGGACCACAATTAGCACACCCTGGGTCTCATTGGGGTCAGGTACTGGTGGCTCCGAAGACAAGAGGAAGTCCAGGTGTTTATGGCATCCAACCAAGAACTTTTGCCGGAGGCCAACAAAGAGGCCTCCAACCAAGAGCACATCCACAGAGGAGGACAGGGTGGCCTCCAACCCAGAGTTCTTCCCTGAGGCAGATGGGGTGGTCTTCACTCTAGAGCTCACACCCAATGGGACATTCTTTGCTGCAGAGAGTCTTCCAGAGACAGAGCAGCCAACCCTTTTGAAGGTAAATGTAAGGATGAACTTGAATTTCAATCTGAGTATGAGTGTACTAGTGAACTTCAGGTGTATGATTAACTTGAGAATGATGTATAACCCATGTTTCAATGGGAAATTATGTATGGGCTCAAATCCCATGTTCAAACTAAGTTTCATACTGATTATGAACTTGAATTCTGCCATGATAATTTGTTTGACAATAATGTTGTGTTTATAAATTAACCTTTGCATATTGTTGAACCCTCTTGTTAGGAGTATTATGCTTTTCTTTACTATAAGTCTTTTTTGAGAAGTGAACCATGGGAGAAGTTACCCATAGAAGTCTTTGACTGTAAAATAAACTGTGCTTGTTGACATAAACCTGGCACAGAGCCTGCCATGGACCCCGTGACTGCTCTTCAACTAGCTTACCATATTCCTTCATTTGCACTTTAAAACTTAAAACTCTGAAAAAACTCAGTCCGACATGATCCAAAAGGTTTCAGATTTTTCTTAAATTCTGGCTACTGTTGTTGACTAAAGTACTAACATACTAGCTAGTACTGTTCAAAAAGAGGTACTAACTAAAGTATTCCTTTTGAATGGACTCTGCTTGACTCAGTGATATTTTGAATTTGTATTGCTGCAAAATTCATGCAAAAGAGATTACTGTCTTAGTGTGTTGTGGGATAGTTTTGGGGTATAATTTGCATAATTTTCCAAACCCTCACAAGCACCAACCCCAACATCAAGCCCTTGTCACACTCTGCAAGAGCAGGAGCAGTGCTTCTGGGCGCAGCTCCAGGCCCAGGCAGAGGACCAGCTTAGTTCAATGGGTACTTCAACAGTAGCTCCCCTGGATGCTGCAGCCCTATCCAATATCATGCCAGCCAAAATAGGGCTGACCCCAGAAAGAGCTTTAAGCATGCCATGGAAGTGTGTGCTTGGCTGACCTTATGCGTGGTCCTTCTATTGCAGTTCCTGTTGAGGGAAGGCCAGCTTATGGCTCAACAGCTCTGAGATGTCAACCTTTTGAAGTGTCTGTACCTAGAGAAGACTATTTTGCAATGGAGCGGTGGCACCTGGAACAACATCACCAGTTCATCTGTGATGGCACTGAGTGAGATCAGCCACCTATTCAACTTTACTGGCACATAATGTTATCTACTGAGTCATACTGAAGAGGCTCATTCTTTGGTTGGCAGTAGGAGCAGTGGCATGGGTCCAGAGCCACTGTCTAGCAGTATGTGGTCTGTTTGAAAGAAGATCATTTTAACTGTGTTTATGTCTGAACAGAGTGGCAGTTAGCATTCAAGAGAGTTAACGTCAGACCTCAGTGAGCTTGATGTGCAACCAGTCCAAAGCCTGATTTAGTTTTGGGGATTGTGTAGATGGTAATATTCATCAGTCTCCATTGTACCTTGTCCTAATTAAATTTAGGGGGGGAAACATAGTGTAGAAGTAGTGACTAGTCCTTGCTTCACCTCTGTCCTAATTATGGGTTCAAATGGGCCACGATTTCAGATATTAGTGATGAAAATATTTGTGGATGGGTCCTGAATTTAGAAGGCATCATGTGGCATGTGCACATCACTTACTAGGGAAGCAGTCTTGGGGCTACCTATCAGGGGGATGGATATCACCCATTCTCTCTTCATAGTAAATCCCCTTGGGAATTTCCTGCTGGTGCCGTTGTGTGATGAAATCTATGGACAGAAAATGCCACCTCTTTTGTTCAGCCTTTCTATTATTAAAGATTTTAAAACCTTATTTTGAGTGATGCAGGACACCCAAACTAAGAAAGAAATGACCCAGTTATTGGTCCCAAAAAGCCATAGGGAATTTCTGTTTCATGCGGCCCATCTTAATTTGCCTTTATGACAGGATAAAATGCTAAACTATCTTTTGGCCCATTTCCGTTTGCCAAGGCATCCACAGTAATGTTTGCCAACCCAAAAAAATTCTATTGCGCCCTTTATCTTTGATTGAGATTTCCTTAGAGAGAATTTGGCTGGATATCATCAATACATTAAAAAACTGCACAAGGGCATCTTTTTTTTTTTTTGTCAAAGTAAATTATGCAGTGTGTTACCCAGAAGTGGTGCAATATTTCTGTTGTGGAGACACCCTTCGAAGTCATACTTCAAGTTTGGATCCAGAAAGAGACCCTGACTGAAGAAGGTATTACATTCATGTCATGCACACTTCACAAACTGTAGAAGATACTGAAGATAAAAATTCTTTGTTTACTTCTGATATTATGACAAATCAAAATGTATATATTTTTGCAATTATCATTAGAGCTAAAAAATAACAATTACAAACAAAAACTGTAATCATATCATGCAATGTCATTATATCACAGCAATATATCATATACTGCATTTACATAATGCCAAAAGTTCATCTGAATTCGAAAAAAAATGGTGGCATAGTAGTTAGCACCTCTGCTTCAAAGCAAGAAGGTCCTGGTTTCGAGTGCCAGGCACACACACTTCGTGGATTTTGCATGTTCTCCTCAAACTTGCATTGGTTTCCTTTGCGTACTCCTGTTTCCTCCCACAGTCCAAAGGCATGTACATTAGGCTAATTGGCTGCTCCAAATCACCCCTAGGAGTGAATCACTGTGTGTTCTGGCCATAAGATGGTCCTTTTGGCTGAGACAGGCTTTAGCCTCTCCACGACCCTGGTAAAATTAAGTGATTTGGCAAATGGCTTTTCCTAATTATGGCCGCAGGGAGGCTGCCACCTATCTCAGCCAAGGTACACCCTGGACAGCATAAAATAACAGATTTTCAATTTATTTAAGCATGAATATGGTACAAAAGCATAGTTATGCATATGCAAGTAGATTAAGCCGTATTGTTATATGTACAGTGACTAAATATTTAAAGAAATTCCAACGTAAAAGTAAGAATAACAGGATTTTTTTGTTTTCCCACCCAGGGACAGTAAATGCAAATTAGCTGCTAGCTACCTCTGGTGCAATTACTTTTGTGTGATGTCCCTGTAAAAAGAAATAGAATACCCCACTGGTTCTATTCACTGCATAATTCAGGGTACATTTGCTGAATTATTTCTCTCCTCTCATTTTCTCTTCTTCTCACTTAATCCTTCACTCACTCACTCACTCACATATCTCCTCTCTTGTTTCCTTCCCATCTTTAATCTTCTTGTCTTTGCTTTCGTCACCCATAACTTCAGTGACAGAGTACAGAATGCTCCTCAGCCAATAAATCTCAATAGTTCTAATATACTACCAGTGTATATACACTATGGCAATATAATACCATAAATACAGTAGCTATATAACACCATGTCTACTACTAGTATAACACAGCTTTAGCTAAACCACTGTTTAGGATTAGAGAGGCTCTACTCTACTGGGTGTTAAAAGAAGTTCCATTGTCTCCTAAACCTTTTCTAAAACCTTCTGTTGTCCAGTGCCTCAGTCACCCTCCACTCTCCTTGTTCTCTCTCTCTCTCTCTCTCTCTCTCTCTCTCTCTTTCTATCTCACACACACACACACAAACCTGTATAATTCATGGTCTCTATCTTGACGTTTGTTTCTCTTCACCTGCCAGCTTTTACTCTTCTCAGAGGGTGGGTTCGTGCTAGTCATGGTGTTTTGAGTGTGTGTGTGTGTGTGTGTGTGTGTGTGTGTGTGTGTGTGTGTGTGTGTGTGTGTGTGTGAGGATATCAGCCGGACAATATAATCTGTGATAACTGAACTAAACTGCTACTAATGAAGCAGAGAATTCAGCACTCGTTACAGATTACACATTTCTCTCACTTCATGTCAGTTGCTTATGTATTGTGTGCATATGTTGCATGTATGTGAAATCTTTTTTACACAGTGCTTGTGATCAGGCTCGTGATTAGCCAAATTACCACCTAATTCTAACTAAATATAAATGTGCCTAAGTATGATCCCTTTTTTTTGCCACTAAATATGTGTTCACATATAAAGTCCGATGTTTCAGGTTGGTACAAGCATTTTTCTTGCTACAACCTTCAGGATCTTGGAGTTTGCACTCTGACTGATTCTTTGTGTTTTTCTCTGTGCACAATAGTCTGCACCAGATTCTACCTGTAAAACAAACTTTTGAAAATTGTGATGCAATAAACATGTTCATGGTTCCCTGGCTCATGGAGTCTTATCTTAATTAGAGTCTATGTTCAATAAATATTTATCATTGTAAAATACCAGACTCTTAAGCAAAGATCAGGTTTGGGAAATAACTGTATTAACTGTATAAACATTGCTTGTGTTTACTATAAATGGATCAATTTGACTAAAACTTCTTCCTTGAACATGGTTACATACTTTCTTTCAATGGACATGTGGTCTGTAAACTTCACTCTTCAAACTAAATACAGCACTCAACCCAACCCACTTCCCTTCCCCCCATCACCCAGAACAGATACAGTATGTACAAATTTAGTGCCAAGATCAGGTGGAAAAGAACATCCAGATGTAGGAAACACTAGCATGCAGCAGTTCTGTAGCCCCAGAGTGGACACTTCCTGGATGCACAAACACTGGTTCATTTGCCTGAAATGGTACATAACCTTCTTTTAATGATCTTGTACAGGCTCTGAGCTGATTGTGTGCTCCTGGGGGCATTCTCTGTATTTTAGCTAATGTCATTATCCGGCTTTTCACCACATTTACACCTCCTACACTTTTCCAACTGTTTTAGAGGAAAGTGTCACTGCTGGTAGGCACAAAGTCCTTCTGATGAATGATCAGCTTTAATGATGAAACATTTCTTTCTTGATGGGAGAAGTGTCTTCAAGGATGACTCTGCCGTGATCTACAGTCAAAGGAGGTTCACCAGTATAAAAATTGTGTTATATGCCTTTCACAATCACCAAGTTTCAGCTCAACTGAAAATGGATCAATGCCATCAAAAAATCATCAAAAAATCATCATTGTCATCATCATCATCATTATTCTTATATATATATATATGATGTATGTATGTATGTATGTATGTATGTATAGACAGTCCTGCATTCATCTTTAATATCCATTGATGAAGAGAAGTTTCTTCCTCATGTCATGTTATAGAGTTTGAATTGCCACAGTCCCATCTGGGTTGCTCATCAGCAGTTTTAATCTACATACAGAGACCTGTACAACTGTTGTGTGACAATGTCACATGGGTTATTACAACAATATATAGTATGTCGCAATTACTTTATACCAGATTTTGGCAAGCTATCATTCCTTAAGCACTCCAGGTGACTTCATGTTTGACTATAACATAACCAGCTCAAATAATAACCCTGTTTTTTTTGTGTTTTTTTTTTAGAAAACACATTCAGGAAGTTTAACATCCTTAAGTTCATTATAAATTAGGAGTTGATAGGGTTTGAACTCAAACTTTCTAACTGTATTTTTTTAATTACTAACTGTAACTTTTACATTTTGAGAGTACTTTCTATCTTTCCAATTATTCCAGATATTACAGATGTGCTGTCTCTGTATACTTAAAGAAATTTTCTCATGAGAAAAGTTGAGTCATATTGGTTGTGTGGATAATATCAGAGATCATGAGATATAACACACAGTAGACCTCTTAATCATACTTTCCCAGATGCACACCCACACCTACAAACATGCATACACATTCACTTTTATCCATCAATCAGATTATGGTATATATTATACAGCAGCTCTTCTTTTCACACACTTTTTCATATCATGAAGAATGTGATGCGCACACAACCTTTCATTTGTACTTTAGAATTAATCACCCAGAAACATTCTGCATTAAACTCAAAGAGACAAGTTATGGTAAATTATGGTGGGTAAGTAGCTCAGAGAGGGTTTATAATGGCCAATGGATCATAGCTTTATAAACACCATTGCTCTTTCAGTCTCCCTGTAAGCAAGTATCATGAGCATTTTAAGGCTTTAGTGTCTTACTTTTGGAGGTGTGTGATTTGGCTTTGTAGAAGTCCTTACAAGCAAGCTTCAAGAACTTGAGGCTGAGACAAGTTACCCAAAAGTCTCAACAATGAATTTTGCTTTATGAATTGGACACCATCCTACAAAATTACTGGCTTTAAGAGTAACAAAAAAGCCAAACATGGATCAAAATAACTTTGAAAGCACTGGTACCAGGTAGACAAAGCTTTGGTTTTCAGTTATATATTAGGAAAATATCTTTAGATAAATAAATGTAATTGGCTCATAAAGCCAACTCCTTTATTAGCCAACAGCTGGTTTCATTATCTATTTGTGGAGGGGAAGAGCAAAATATAAGCACAGTAATCATGTCTATATAGAATTAGTTTTTCATATCGTAAACCAAATGATTGTTACCCGGGGTTTACACTGGGGCACGATGTCTGCGTTCTCCACAATTCAAAAATGTGTGTAACTCTACGACTTGAGCACACTTGGAGCATGTAGGGTATAAAAATGAATCCGCTTTCACCCAAGAGATGAAACTCGAAGACATCATGTTGCCAAGTTCATCAAGATCCCCTACGATGGGGCAACAAGGTCTGTTACACTCTGTTAAGGTCTGTTAAGCTCTACAGTGTTCTTCTGTGCTTCTCATGTTCTATCAAGATTGGTGTCAAATCGTAATATATCATAATATTTGCAGCAATTAAAAACAGTAAAAAATGTTGCTACAATCAGCACGATCATCATGAATCCAGCAAGTTCGCTCAAGATCATCACAATTCGATCCCATGACCTCTCTGCCCTCCTCACTATTCTCTCAAATCATGAAAATCGTGCCCCAGTGTAAACCCAGGGTTAGGAAGAGGAAGAACAAAACACAGTGCAAAATAAAGAGCCATGTGCATTACATGTTCAGTTGTCTTTGTGAAACAGACAATCTAGTATTCTGTATATGATAGATCTCCTGTTTAATTTCACAAAAAAGCAGGATTTCAGGATCAGGCAGGCTTTAATGGAGATATTTCTACATGAAAGATTCCCTTTGTGGCATACACACTGTTACGTCTAAAATACACCAGATTTTGAGCATTGTGTAGTGTCCACTGCTTTAAGAAGTGTTGTGCAGTGTTAGTCAGAATTCACATCCTGTCATGCTTCATGGTACATCATGATGGAATTTATCAGACTACCCCATGAAGAGGAGTCCATATTTTACTAAACGACAGAATTTGCCTTCTTGATGGGTTTAAGAATTTTGATGACAATTCTCTTTTCAAATAAGCGTCACACAAAATAATCTGATTGCTTTTATCAGAAAATCAGAGTCAGTAAGCAGGATTTTCAGTTGGAATTTAACCTTGACCCTGCCATTAAGGGCTACTCAAATGGTACTAACCTTAGAGCAAACGAGAGAGAGAGAGCGAGAGAGAGAGAGAGAGCGAGAGAGAGAGAGAGAGAGTTGAAAGATTGACTTTATCTTGGCACTTCCTTCGTGTGGAGTGGATGTCACTAACATGTCACCTTAAACCATCTAGAATTTTTCCCCCTCAGGAGTATGCTTAAAATAACCCTTTCAGGCTTTAGTGCACATAAATGCACGCAAGCACATGCTTGTGAGAAGACAGATAGTACCTGCTTCCCCTGACCTGCTTCCCTAAAGCCTGCCAACAAAAACAAACACAAGTAGGTGTTGTGATGTTTGCACCATCAAACAAAGGTAACCTTCTCTCCTCATGCCACCCCCAACTAGCCTTGTCCCAACTCCCCCGACCTCTCTCATCCCTTCCAACCTGCATGTAAAGATCTGAAGATAGGTATCTTTAGAGGCTTTGCCAGGTACTTTACTAGAATGTCTACTGATGCTGGTCTCATGATTAAAGAGGAAGACTGCCAAGTTTCTTAGAACTTCAAAGATGGCCACCATGTTATCTTCAGAGATCTTAGATCTTAGATTTCCATGACGTATGAGGGATGCAAGTGTACACCAAGTTTCACTTCCTTATAGTAAGCAAGGTGGAAAACACAGCTTTGTAGACTGTGATTTTTGTATCATGTGACAGGCTTTTACAATTCTAACATCTGGTACACAGAGAGTGAAAAGCAGTGACTCCCCTGGCAAGTATTTTAAGTTCTGCATCCAGAGAGGTATCATGGGTTAGTTCTCTGCTAAGGTGTGTGATGCTGTGTGCCTGGGTACGCTGGTTGCTGTCTATAATAATATGTCAAGGTTTTTCGCAATCTCCAGTTATTGCAGACTTCATTAAGGGCATCTGGTGCATTTTGAAGAGATTCTGCTGTTTTGGCACTGTGCATGACATCATCATCATACAGTAAATAATCCGGTTTGGCCTGGTCTTTGTTGATCTGGTTTTCAGGCGGTTAAGTTCAAACAGCACACCGGCAGGCTTGTACTTGATGTCAATCCCAAAATTCTTGACTGATTTGTGAGTGTGGCTCAGAAGGAAGGAGAAGAGAGAAATAAACAGTGTGAAATCCTGTATGCAACCTTGTCTTAAACAGATGAGACCTTAAAGAATTTACTCATATCACCATCCACAGGTGCCAGTGCTTCGATGCCTATGTGGAATATCTGCATATTTTTGCCGGACTCCGAACTCGCAGAAGCAGTTGCCACGACAGTTTTCTGTTCACAGAGTCGAAAGCTTTAAGTAAAACCACACAGATGATATAAAGTTCCTGGTGTTGCACTCAGCATAATTCCAATTGTATGAATGCAGAATAAATGATCCACAGTACTGACCCCAAACAAAAAAGAAAGCAGACCTATGTAAACTGTAGTGGTCCCAATTATTAGTGATAGTACATAGCTTATGCAGCATAAGGTAAAGTCTGTTGGGCATTTACACCAGAGACTACTGGCTCATCAGGCCAAAGTTTATTCCTGGTTTCCGTAGTGTGAAGTAACAAGGAGTTCAACTCCTTTTGGATGGGATGCTAGACCATTACAGGTTACCTTTCAAGTATTTTTACTGGTAATCATTTTTACTGCTGGTGGATAGAGGCACACTTGTGGTTAAGACTTTGCCCAGGGGTCTTTGCATGGGATTCGAACCCTCTTGACCATGAACCCAGCACTCTATCCAGTTCACCACTGAATGCACTATATATATATATATATATACAGCATCCATGTGGTAAATTGAATTGCTTAAAAAAGCAGCATTGTGTGCATAAATGATATTATGGCCACTGATCCAAATGATATTATGGATTGCTGAGTAATATAGCACTATTAATAACTGAATGATAATAAACATTTAATGGCAGTAGCAATATAACTAAGAATATTAAAAAATGGTACTATACATTCAAGGGTCAAGTGGTATGAGTGATGAGAGTGATGAGAGGAATTGTGACATTATAGCTCTGTCTGATGACATAAGATCAGTTGTACTGTTTCAGTTATATTACATCATAGATTTATATTTGGACATTTAAAAAGTATAATTTGACAAAACAACCTTATCCCAACCCTCAAATCATACAGACTAAATAGTTACTTGGGTAATCTAAATTGCCAGCGGTGTGAATGTGAGTGTGAAACGATGTTTGTCATAGGGAACAGGTTCTGAGGAGAGCTTGCGACCCACTCGGGTAAAAACATGCATAGCAGCAAACCTCAAAAGTTGCCCCGTGGTGTAAAATGAAATAAATGGAAAATATATTTGGAATTATTTGAAAATATTGTGTGGCCATCCAGTGCTCACTATTGCAGATGAACCTGAAAATTTCATTGTAAAATAGTTGCTATCGCAGAAGACCGATAAACACAGCATCTGTATGGGTTTACATCTCTCTCTCTCTATCTGTGTGTGTGTGTGTGTGTGTGTGTCTGTGTGTTAATGCATGTGGTAGACCTTTGGAGAGGATAATACCCTTATATTTTAGACCACATCAAAGAGCAAGGCCTCACAATTGTCACATCCCATCAGCAGCCTCATCCACATAAGGGGGGGGGGGGGGGGGGGGGGCAGGCTCGCCATCCTGCTGCAGATCAAAGACAGCTAATGTTACCAGTGCTCAGGTCGTGGGAATAGACCCTACCTTTACTCACCCGTCTTTATAGTCTATACAAGTCAACCATACTTTTAGAAGTGTATATGGGGTTTATAGGCAATTTTAATGACATCTTTCAGCCATAATTCAGACTCATGCAGAATGAAACATGAGGAAGAAGTCAAAATCACTTAAACAGTGACATTCCCTCCACTGCCTGCAGCTCTTAACATCATTCATGACCTTATAAAACTTAAACTCAGTTAAAAGCCCAGCTTTAAGTGGGATATAAGGCTGAGATTTTCCCCCGACCTCTTCCTCAGTTTTTGCTTTTTACTAATGCAAATGCAAATGTGAAAAAAAGAAAAAAAAAAACATCCGACACTCTCTGAGACACAATGAAAAAGCCTTTAGACATGGACTTGTGCTCCTGAAAATGAGATTCACACTAGACAGACAAGCATCTACAGCCATATGACTGATATGGGTGTATCGTCTCTGCATATACTCAGATTTTATTTTGCCTGTGTGAGGTTAACTTATTTTACCACCATGTTAGCTTGGTTTAACTGTTATTATGCCATAAAAGAGAGGGGAAAGGACAAGAAAATTATGAACATACTGATATAAGAAGCCATGCCCTCCCTTGTTGCAGTGTGAAGTGAAGTAGTGGGATGATGCAGGCACTCACACACACATTTGTTCCAGTTTTTTTCCTGTCCTGTGGCGCAGTGTGTCCAGAGGTAATCTCCGTGGGAGCAGCTGCAGCTTCAGATACCAACAGCTTGAGGGTCGACAAAAGGCTGCACATCATCCCGAATCTCTGTCTCTTTTTTTTCTATTTCTCTCTCTCTCTCTTTTTATCAGTAAAAGACCATGACTAAAGCATTCACAGAACCATAAAGTGTACTCACTTAGTGATTGCTAGTGATTGTTTGCTAGGTTGAGCCACAGTTGTGCATACTTACCTCTGGACTGCAAGTGAGAGTGCAGCAAAACATGTTGCACATATTTCCTTTGTCGCATCATTAGTGTGCATCAAGGACCATTTTGCAAAGTGCAAAACAATACTACATAACATCCTAATTTTGTGACAAAAAACAGCTGCTCAAGACCCCTCCCCAAAAAAAAAAAACGGAAAAAAAACAAAACAAACAAAAAAAACAACAACAACAACAAACAAAAAAAAACCCAAAACTTGAGGGTGAAAGAAAAAATTAAAATAAAAACAGTACATTTTTACACAGAAATCTTGTCTAATGTCTCTTGTAAGAACAGTGAAGTGTTTCCACATGGCTGACATTTTTCACTGGGAATCTGTTGCTCAAATTGAAAACAAACTTTTTTAATCTCTTTCTATCACTTATTTTTCAGTGTTAGAATGTTAGATGTGACATGCTGGCAGGTGACATACCTGAATTTCAGCTGAAATCCAATTTAGGGATTTTATATTTTTTTAAATAAATAACTGAATCAATACTTGTATATTATGATGTTACAATATGCAGCTCCAGCGCAAAATATATGAAGATTGGTGGGTTTGCAGTTCCCATAGTGCAATACTTTACAATATATACAGTAGAAATACAGTAAACACTAACAAAGGGCGCAAGAACCACATCATCTGTTCTAACTAAACAGAAAAGCTGGATCAAATGCTAATGTATAAAATGTACTCACCACTCAGCACTGTCTTTCCAGATTCCATGACTCATCTACATATACAACATATATTCATGGATGACATCTGAAAGGACAGCCCTGACTAGGGAGTCCGATATTATTGTACAAGGCCAGTTTCTGTGTGGTGTGGTACAGAATATGACTACAAACAATCTGGAACCAATATTGTTTCAGCAAAAGACTGGGCTTCCTTTTCAGTATAGATATATATCTGATTCCAATATATGGTGTGTCCAATATGAAGCCAGGCTGATGTCACTTCGGAGTCTCATTCCAGTCTGGATTCTGTCCATTTGCTCTTGATTGATGGTGTTACTTGATAGAACTATCACAATGATTCAGCACAGTCTCCTTCTGATGCTCTTTACTCAGAAATCATCCCTCTCTTTTTCATCTCACACCAAACTCAGGAGAATATCACCCTCTCCCTCTGATGTCATATGTTGACGTCCACTGGGCCCTCAAATCACAGCATGTTGGGTTAAGAAATATGTGAAAATTCTTTTATACTCCAATACACACAAGCGTAACACAGCGAAACAGCCTTTACCCGGTCAGTGTCGGAGGAACACATAGGCTTTTTTGAGTTGCTTCTGGCAGTCATCGGAGAATGAATGGACACAGATGAGTTTTCACAGTGTATTACACAATCATGAACAACAGGGAGAGGTGTTTTCTCTTTTCCAATGCATGTCTTTCACTATCTCTCATTTCTCCAGGAAGATTAGTTCCAGGGCTGTGAAGTTTGAGGACTACTGCGTAACAACCTCTCTTAATATCAAGATATCCAGCTTCTTTCCTCTCCATATATTTCAAACACTTACCTCTCCATATATTCAAAATTAAAGAAATCCCTTTGTCAAAACATAACTTTTCTGCACTCCAAATTCAGCATATCAGTAGCATACATCATATGCTTTACATATACATTACATACGTTATATATTGATTCATAGTCTATATGAGCACCTATTGTTTGTTGGTGAAGGGATTTTCCACAACTAATACCAAATATTATTAAATGTACTGTTGTATCTGATGCAAAATAGTCAAACTCCTTCAGTAAATAAATAAATAAATAGGATTTTACCCATTTGCCTTTGCTTTTGGATTGTACTTAAATTGTGCTTTTATATACAT
>JAOUQZ010000030.1:8071283-8101867 GCA_028564935.1 Neosilurus hyrtlii
ATTTTGACGTCTCATAGCCCAAATGTACATGCAAACTTTACTAGTGTCACACTAAATAACAGCATGGAACAATTCACTGACTGTGGCCCATCTGTCAATTGTAATCAGGTGGTTCTTGTTTTTCACTGATTATTGGGTTGTGTACTGTTATTCATAGTCAACAAAGGTTTACCCCTATATTGTTTCTTTGTATAACAGTTTCAGCAATAATTAAAATAGTGTACAGTTGTCAGAATATTGCATAATTTATCATGGACATGAACGTCATGGCACCATTGTGATATACACGTGTATGTGTGGTAAATAGTTATGGAGGATTGGTGTGTGTGTATGAGTGTGAATAAACCAAATCTAAATTCTGTAAAGCTGCTTTGTCACAATGTAACAAATAGTTGTTTTTGAAGTTCCTTTTTTGCTTAAAGAAATGCTTGCTTGCCTGTTTCACTAGTCCAGCTTGTTATTATTGGTAGCCTGGTATAGATTGCATGTACTAGCAGTGTTCAACTTATTTTCCATGAAACTTTACTCAGACTCTTATGTAGGAAGTTGTCTTGTGCTGTTATGTAGTATTAAAACCTGTATTGCGGGTTTTATAGTAATATCAAGTTCCGTCATTTATCCTCTGACTTCCTCTTATCCTAAATGCTGGAAAAATATATTCGTAGATGAGTTCTTCATTGTCTCCTCTCATGCTGTGGATAGGTTCTGATTACGGAGCATGGGGATTTGGGTCAGGGACGCTTCTTTGACCCACGGAGCCGCAAGTCGTTTCGTTTTGATCACCTGCGCAAGGAGGCCAGTGATCCGCAGCCCTACCAGGGTGAGACCGCGCTGCACTCCTGGAGAGACGCCTGTGATAATGCACTTAGTGCCTATGTCAAGGAGCATTATCCTACCGGAGTATGCACGGTATGGATACACAAACACTAATGTAGTTGGTATAAAAATTCTGATATATATGCTGCCACATAGCTGAGCTTTTTTTATTTTTCCCCCATTGGATGTTTTATAGTTGAATATAACATGATCACATGTAACCATTTACTTATTTGATTATCCAAAATTGTTCCAGCTGTAAAAATAATAAGTTTAGTTGTAGTATTTACTGATTAATATGTTTTAACCTACTGACTTTGAACAGGTATATGGAAAAACAGTGGACGGTCAGAAGACCATTATCGCCTGCATCGAGGGACATCAGTTTCAGCCCAAAAACTTCTGGTGAGGAGAGCAGCAAAAATCTTTTGCTTGTTTGTGGATATATATATTAGCCTTGTGGCATTGTTTTCAAACCTGGTTTCAGTTTACTGTAAGAATTCTATTTAGTTGTGCTTCTATGTTTATGAGAAAGAAAAATTTCATTGCAGAAGTTATTTTGATTTCCATCACTTCAGACTGTGTGTGTGTGTGTGTGTGTGTGTGTGTGTGTGTGTAGGAATGGGCGCTGCAGGTCAGAGTGGAAGTTCACCATCAACCAAGCTTCCTCACAGGTGGTGGGGGTGCTGAAAATCCAGGTGAGAATTACAGGTGACTCTTCAGTGAAACAAAGAACACTAAACTAATGTGTTTGTTTAACTAGTGACTTTTTCAGAGTATGACCTAATCTTAAAACGGTTCTCTTTTCTTTTGTTTGACTTCGTATTTTTTTATTTACTTTAAATTACTTTATGTATTGTCAGCTAAAATGACCTGACTTTTTGCTTGACGGTGTGTGCATTTCTTTACTGCTGACTGTGCTGTGACAGGTGCATTATTATGAGGACGGCAATGTGCAACTGGTCAGTCATAAAGAGGTGGAGGAGTCGATTATAGTGTCTGTGAGTACGCACACCTACCACAGTGCATTTGATCTGATTCTGACCAGTATTTCTGCTGTCAGATCAGTAGCCTTGTTTGGTTTGTATGCTATGAGGTGATGTTTTTCTTTCCTTATGTTCAGGATGAAGAGTCGACTGCCAAGGAATTTGTAAAAATCATTGAAAATGCAGAGAATGATTACCAGGTGATGATTTGTTTTTTTCTTGTGTACACTGCTATGAAAGTCTTTGCTCCTTTATGATTTCCTAATACCCAAGCAAATTTAGTGTACAACAAAAGACAACCTAAGGGGCTGACATAGCTGCGAAAACCTGCGCTTTCCTTCACGATGTGTTCATTACATGTCAGATAATTACCTGTTAGAGGTTTTTAATAATCAAACCTGGGGATTTATTATTTATTTTGGATGTGCATAACAGACTAGATCAGCTTTCCAACTCGCGCTGATAAGGGAGAGTCCCGTACTGTATCAGAGGAGAGATTATGTGGGAAATCAAAGTTGAAATAGTTATTCCAGGAAAGGTAAATAAAATAAAATACAGCAATAGATTACTGCATAGCATATACTGTGTTTCCCCGATAATAAGACACTCTTATTTTTTTTTCGGCTCAAACACCATAGGGCTAATTTTTGGGGAAGGTTTTATTTTAATTAACATTAACAGCAATTTCAATAAACGATAAACAATAAGTGATTCCTCCACAACTGTTTTCTTGTACTCAGCGGTGCAGCTCTTCCTTTCTGCACTCGTGTCTGGGGTGAAAACCGACAGGATAATACCAGTAAAATGATAACTGTTATATTCCTCCAGTCCTGCTTTAGCCCCATCATGCCCTTCAGTCCTGCTTTATAGAACTTTACTTACCGTTCCCTTAACTTCCTCTTTTTCTGTCTCTCCTCCGCGGCGCTGCTGTAAATAGCGCTGGTGCGTGCATTCATAGAAAAAGAGGGGAACGTGCGGACAAAATGTGCATTCAGCTAGGTCTTATTTTTGGGGTAGGGCGTATTTTGGACCGTTCTGCTGAAGTAAGTCTTATTATCGAGGTAGGTCTTATTATCGGGGAAACACGGTGTGTGTGTGTATATATGCATGTATGTATGTATGTACGTACGTACGTATGTATGTATATATATATATATATATATATATATATATATATATATATATATATATGTATATGTCCCCTGTATTACATACCAAAGAATCAGGTCCTGGCACAAATGGGTCACATCTGAGATGCATGTTTCTCTGTCTGTTGTGAAAAGCAGCTTGAGCAGTAAGTACACTGACACCGGAGTATTTATAAACTATATTTAGAAATATTATAATTTTATAATACTTGTGTGCGATTTATTATTTTTTTTTTTAAATGAAGGTGTAAATAGAGGCACACAGAACTCCCGCCAGCCGTCTCTTTATAGTAGAGGCATCATTTCGCGTGTTTTTGTTTGTAAAAAAGGGCCTATTTGCATGAATTCACTCTGAATTTGCACCAGGTTTTGAGCAGGTCCAAAACTTTTTCCAAGAGCGCGAAAACGGGCTATTTACCTCAAACTACCTCCGAAAATATATTTAATTACCCTTGAACTAAAATTCGCTTGTACATTCAGCTGTGATTGCTTACATGTGAGCTAGGCTTAAGAAAACAATAGTTTTCAAATAAGGTTGTAATTTATTGAAGGATTCACCAATAACGATCTCACCAAAATGAAGTGGTGTAAACTGCCCCATATTCATTCAAACCAAACACAGTTTTTGTATTGAATTTGTTTTAATAAGTCTAGTGCCAAAGACTGATTGCTGTCAGCCCTGTTGAATCTAGATATCGTTTAAATACAACCTTTCTAGAAATGTGAAATTCCCTAAAAGGTGGCAACAAACTGCACACACTGTCAGAAATTTCAGAAAACCTGATAAAGGGAGTTATTGAAATTTGATTCAGGAAAAGATTACAGATCAGTCTCTCAGTTTCTGGGACTCCAGAGAACCACCATTAGCGCCATCTTCTGCAAGAGCACATAGAAAACTCATCTGTGAAGTGACCAAAGAACCCAGAAGAACATCGTAGGAGCTACAGACCTCTCTTAGCTCAGTTAATATTAATATTTATGATTCCACCATTAGAAACGCACTGGGCAAAATGGTACCCATGGGAGAGTGGAAAGGCAAAAATGACTGCCCAGCAAGATGAACATATAGGCTTGTCTAACATTTGCCAGAAAGCACCTTGATATTATGCCCTACCTTTTGGGATAATGTGTTATGGACTTTTGAGACCAAAGTAGAGCTTTTTTTTGGAAGACATGGTTCCCTTTGTATCTGGCAGAGAGAATGGTGGTAAATAGATTTTTATCATTTTATTAGAATTTTTGGTTCAGGATGTGCAAACAAACAAAACAAATTTGTAATTTGTTTTGAAGCCTAAAATATTCTTTTAGTGACTCTGCAAACTCTGCTGTGTTGGCACGTCAATATCAAAAAAGCCTTTCTTCACCAGTTGAACATCAGTACACACACACGTTAGCAAGAAGGCAGTGCATGCATCAGCAATTAAGGATCTTGTCTTAAAAATTGCCAGCTCGTCTCAGTAATTTAGAAATGGTTTACTTAAAGTCTGACAGGCAGGCAAATTCCTGACCTCAGTCCTGTTTAAATTTTATGGGGAGACCTGAAAAGGGGATTTTGTAATCCTAGGCATGTCAAGCCTTATTAAAAAATACTAAAGAGTGTACCAAAAATTCTGTAATAGTTAATTTGTTTAGAGATCAGAGAAAGTAGTATGAATAAACAAAAATAGAAGAAATCAGAGGGTAAAACATTTTCACAGCACTGTATATAGAACCAGCAGGTTTGCCAATGACTACATTAAGCAAGCTGTGACTTCAAGATGTACATCAGACAAGTAAAACTTCACATTTTCCCCACAGACGGCTATCAGTGAGAACTACCAAACGATGTCGGATACGACCTTCAAAGCTCTGCGCAGGCAGCTCCCCGTCACTCGCACCAAGATCGACTGGAACAAGATTCTCAGCTACAAGATTGGCAAAGAGATGCAGAATGCCTAGAACGTGCCTGGTTCCAGCTCTCTTCCTCTCTCAACGCAGAACCGGTCAAAAAGAAAACCACATGCTGTTTGCTAACCAGAGGGAGACCCCCATCCCTTAAAAAAAAAAAAAAAGAAAAAAGAAAAGAAAATGGGAAAAAACCAAATAAGTCAAGGAACTTGCTCTATCAATGTTACTAAGAGGATGTGATTCCATTCTATTTCGGGTTTGTAAAAGGACTCGGCTATTGGAGGAGGGTCGGACAAGAGCTTAGAGGGAGTCTGGATCTAAATTACTGGCAAATCTGCTGCCATTATTGCATTTATGTGAATTCATCTGACCCGTCTATCCAAAATTCTTTTGAAAGGCTGTACAGTGTCGTTTCTTTTGGTGTCGTGAGCTGCGATGGTTTGGAATGTTTGTGAGTATGGTTTAATTGTCCTTAAGAGAAGCAGAGACCAGTACAAGACTCGGAACAAACCTCTTCTTTTTGTCTCCTAAGTGTGTCAGGAGGAAAGGTTTGTGTCTGAGTGTTGGAATTCAGTCTTTGTCTTAATGCCTCACTCTTAGTACCTTCTTCCCCCTGTTACTTAACCCCTGAACAAATGATGTGTACTTTAAAAAACGTTTGGATTCCTGAATTGGTAAAAGGAAAAAACAAAACAGTAGTCTTCTTTCCCATGGCAGAGAAATCCCTGTTAATTCTGAGTTTCATATTTATACATACAGATGTTATATTTTACTAAGCAGTCCTTAAAACCCACGCTAGCACTCTTTTGTTGTAGGCATCTTGTGCGCTTTGGGGTGTCCATAATTGAACAAGTCTTACAATGCAAGCAGCAAATCGGAGTTGTTCTATGCACTCTGCTGTTCTGGAGTGGAAGTGGGTGTCATCAGTGTTGCTGTCGCATGTTCATGTCATGGTACTGTTCGGTGCTTCACCAGTGTAAAATTCACCCTGAACACGGAAGCATTGTCACACTGTATAATATCACTGTCATATCACCTCTCTGTCTCTCTCTGTCCTGTAACAAAGCTCTTATGCTGATTTTAGCAAAGTCTATGCTACTCACTGGTAATAAATAATTGGCACCAAGCTGATGAATGAATCTGGAATGGTTTTTTTTCCCCCCCCTCTCTTTTAGGGGTGTGTTTATAGCTCAGTGACTCAGTATAGAACTTGTTCACAGTTAAAACCTAGAATTGACTCGACTGCTTTTACTCACAGAAGTGACCTCATTCTGCAGTATGATAATCCTTCAAGGTAAGTCTCAAAGTTCTCTATCAAGGGTTTCCCTTAAAAGACTCACCTAGTCCATTAAGACTTACCTTAAACTTCATCTTAGTCCCGAAGGGTACTATTTAATCCTGACCAAATCAAGATTTAAGTTTCAAAATTTAATGCAGAGGCAGTGGCATGTAGCATTGGTTCTGTCCTGCTGCTCAAGCAGGGATTAAATCTAGTTCTAGATTTACAACATATCAACTTGAGTCGAAAAAAATTTTGACTATGCAGCCTAGCACTAGGTTCCACCTGTAAAGAGCTTTAGCATGAATTACATCAACCGGATGCCTTATTTGAAATGAGTTTAGAATTAATGTGGATATACTTTAACCTGAAACACTTAAATTTTCAAAGCATCATATTGGGTTGAATGATAGTTTTTGCTTAAAAAAAAAGTTACCTTTAGTAACACTACTGCTATTTTCCTCTCTTGATAAAACCACGGAAATGCACAATTAGAAAAATAAAACAAGCCTTAAATTTTGTTAAAGTATACAATAAGCAATGAGTAAAAGCTATAGCTAAAGTTTCATGATGATAAAATTTAGTGTTGTTTTTGACTAAGCTGCTATCTGTGGATTTCTTCAGGAGCATTTAGTTTTCTCCTAGTGCCCAAGAATATACCAGAAGGTGTACTAGCTATATTATTTATATTCCCTAGCTGTAGAAGTGTGTTTGTGTTTGTGAATGGAATCCCATCATAGAGTGGAATTCTGTTTTGCACCTTGTGTACTTGGGCCCTTCCCAAAAGAGTGGTTACTATATAATAAATGATACAATCACAACACTTTTACACCTACTATACAAGTTAAGCTCTGAAAGGTTTTATTTTCCCATGATTTAAAAAAAAAAAAGTTTTTGCAGTGTGACCAATTCACTCAATCATCTTCATGACATGCAGGCTCATTACAAAAATAAAATACAATACAGTAGTACAAGCCCAGATTTACTCTGGACAAAAAAAGTACAGTAAAAGCTGTGAGGTATCAGACAAGAAGAAAACATGGAGTTAAATATAAATCTTTATAAGACAAAGAAACCTTGTGAGTTCTGCCTGCAGGTTAGATGTCACACTGGAACTCGTTTAAAACTTCCATTTGCATCCAATTTAAGTGTTATTCAACAATAATGTGGAAAGATGTGAAAGGACGGTACGATAAAACATGAAACATCCTTATACAACAATTCATTGATTGACAGTTTTTTTTTTAATTTCTTCATATTTCTTCATCGTCCTACAGAGTGTTTAAAGTAATCCAAAACCTTCCTCTCTAACCCATTTGTGTGAACTTATGAGTAACTTTCTTTCCTACTATGCTATTTCTAGTCTCTCAAACTACAACATAGTAACATACAGTTGTTTATAAAGTTGATGGCATGATGTGAATCAAATTGTGTACACGAGCTGAAGTTCCTGTTGTGTTTTTTCTTAAACACAGAATAAGAAAGCATGCAGGGAAGTCCTAGGTCATTACAATCTTAAGGATTTTTTAGATAAATTAAAATCTCATGCTTGGTTTTACCCACAATGAGCAGTTGCTACTCACCTGGTTGACTACTTTAAGCTACGTATTTGGAAGGAATATTTCCCTAGACATTTGCTTTTGGCGACTTACAGATGAAAGCAGGAAAAATGTTTTACTTTACATGTTGCTCCACCCAAGTGAAATGAAGCCTAATGTTCAATGGTGTGAACGCATATCTCATCACTGACACTAGGGTGATGTTTGCTCCTGTTCCATTTCAGTATATACTAAGTTGTCTTTCTCTGTTTATAATGGACAGATTTGCTCATTTGTCGCCGCAAACCAATCTCTGCTTACAGCGTATAAGACCATGCCCTTTAAACTTTTTTCAGTATGACCTTTCCTTTAACTTCAAACTAGTGTAGTGGTCAGTAGAAGTTTCTGGGTTCGAGCCTGGCACGGTCGTTTCTATATGGAGTTTGCATGGGTTTCTTCCTGGTACTCTGGTTTCCACCCACAGTCTGAAAACATGCACATTAGGCGAAGAGGATATTCCACGTGAACGTGAGTATGAATGGTTGTTTGTTTTGTCCCTGTGATGATCTGGTGAGGTGCAGTTTGTAACCTGTCTTTTCCCAAAGTGCTGGGATGGGCTTCAGCCTCCGCACAACCTTAGTAAAGGATAAAGTGGTATAAAGGATAAAATGACAAGACATAACTTTATTCTAGCTCGTCCTTAGTCCTTGAGATGTAGACTTGTGCAAAGCCCCTATTTCTTGCTGTGATATTACAGCTGTCTGACCCTCTTCAATTCTAAAATGTTTAGTTTATGTAGCTGGCAACCGTTTGGTTATGAGTCGGTTCAGCTGTAGCTTATATGAACTTGCAGAATACAAACAATTATACTGCAGAAAACAGACTGGGCAGACTTCTGCTGGATCAGAGCACACGGACACCTGGGCCAAGTCGCAAACCGTATACAGCTGCACTAAATGTTCTGTCAAGACACCAGACACTATTCAAGTGCTTTACTGTCTTGAAGACTCAGAACGTGTTTTAATACACTGCCTGGGCAAAAAAAAACCAAGCACTCTAAAATTTTGTTGGATCGCCTTTAGCTTTGATTACAACATATCTCTATGGCAAAAATGGAACCTCTCCAGCACATCCCGGAGACTTTCAATACACTTGAGGTCATGTTCGTGCTCCCTGAACCTCTCTCTCATTATTTGAGCCCCAATTTTTATATCTTTGCTATCAGGGAAGAAAAATGCATTAATGGGATAATCTGGTCGATCAGTACATTCAGATCATCAGCTGACTTAATTTTTTTTTGCCATATTAATGTTGCTGAGCCTCAACCTGACCAACTGAAACAACAATGTCATAGAGATTAGTGTGCTGTGATCAAGGTTAAGCACTGCTTCAACAAAATATTACAATGCACAATTTTTACTTGGGGGGGGGGGGGGGGGGTGGGGGGGGGTTGGGATACTGGCAGAGATTTTTGGAATATTTTTCCACATGTAACGTGCAGAAGCATTTTTTTTTCAAGCTGTGAACAGAGGTGACAATTCTCTATACGGTGAAAGCAGGAGGGTTCACTATATCTGAAGTGCCATTTGTTCTATTACTAGGAAATCCTAGTGCTCATGGTACTGTATATATCACTGATTTTGATAGATGAAACTGATGTTATGTTTATACTAACTATAGATTGCTCACCTGAGATGCATTAATGCATGAATTAATTATTGCTGTTTATATATATTTTAATACTATTTCTACATTTCTTCCTTTTTCCATTTAAGATATGCATGGTTTGAGAGGAACGTGATAGGATAAATAAAATATCTCAATATACAAGATGATAATATTATAATATATAATGCATTTACTGAACAAAAAAATTAAATAAATGCTTTCTCGCTTGTGTAGTGTCCACTGCTCTGCCACTAAATTGCATCTTTTTTTCTTTTTCTTTTTTTAAGGTGGATTAGAGTAGTAAAAAAAAGGAGTGGATGTGTGTGTGCTCTGAGTGTTTAGAATGCCCTGCAATCTGGGATAGTTGTGGAGCAAAGACAGGCTACGTACGGCCATTTCATCGGGTTATGTGTATTGTGGGTCTGTGGTTAGCTGGATTTGAATTGTCTGGCAAGCTCCACTATTCCAACACTCAAAAACACTCAATAATAAAATAAAACAGTGTTTGATTTGACTCATTAGTTACTATTCAGGATTAGCATGTGCAAGTCATTTCCTCAGTTATTTCCTTTTTGTTTTGCTTGGCACACCAAGCCACCAAGCACAGTTTCCTGAACACCAGTTTTCTACTAAACCTAGTGCTAAATGTCCAAGGACTTTAAGTGGTGAAACCTTGTCTGTCGTTAGTAGTTAGCTGGATTTGGACATTAGCAGGTCGAGCTCCTTAGCGCCCTCCTGTGTGCTGCTGATCCCACAGCTATTTGAGAGCTCGGGGAAGTGAGCAGAGCGAGGCGAGGATGCGGATATGGGTGAGCCTGGATTCTGGTTCGTGCCAGGCTTCTTCTGGGCTACAGGCGATGTAAGGCTTCTCTCCCCCCGGGGGATTATGGGTGAGCGGATGCCGGGTGACAGAGGGCCTTTACTGGTGGGTGAGGAAGCTGTTGCAAGTGTACGGTAATCAGTGCCGAATGGTGAACTGTTAGGAGCAGAGGATTTGCTGGTTGCTTGTTGGCTGGTAAAGCGCGACAACACCTGTGTTACAGTGTTGCGAGCCATCTGCTTGGCGGCGGAGTTCTCTGACAGAGGGGGCACTGGTGTAGAGGTGGGTGAAAGCTCGCGTGGTGACAGAGGCATGGCTCCACCTTGCTCAGCCTGCTGCTGGAACTTGTGCCTGGCGGCGTGGAAGCGCTGGTTCACGCTCGCCTGGTAGGATGATGGGTATGTGGGACTGCAGGAGCCTAATGATGCCAAGCGCTTGGCCAGTACAGGTGAGGAGCACGGTGAGGAGGAGAGTGAGGAGCAAGCCGTGCTGCTGGGAGAAAGTGGCTGGAGGGGGTGCACGGGTGAGCTCAGAGTCCCTCCATTCTCTACTCCTCCATTTTCAGTGCTTTTCTCTTCTGAAGACTCGCTCAATTTACGGAGTTGATGGCCATTAAGTTTCAGTTGTTGGGATTTTTCAGTGCTGACTACTTTCCCATCTGGCTCAGTGTGGCAGGCAGAAGAAGCTGACACTGCTTTAAGCTGCTTGTGCACTGCTTCCTTTTCCTCCTCCACCTTTTCCCTCCATCCTTTTTCCTTCATATCCTCCAGCTCTTTCCTGAGATGCTCGATCAGCTCCTGTAGCTCTCTGCTGTGGTTTTCCTCCTTCCGCAGCTTCATTCTCATCTGCTCACGCTCCGTGTCAATCTCGGCCAACTGGTGCTCCACTCTGGCCTCGGTTTGCAGGACACGCGTCTTCTCTTGCTCCAGCTCTCCTTGCAGAATCTGGGTGGCATTGCGTTCCTGCTCCAGCTGTCTGCACAGCTGGGCAACACGTGCGCTGTCTTCCTGGGCTTGGGCACTGGCCCGCTGGCACTCGTTAGCCAGGTTAGAAGAGAGCTGCTGCTGTTGTGCCTGGTTCTCCTCCACCTGCACAGACAGTGAGTGACACTCATGCTCTAGACGCTCGGCCCGTGCCCTCTCCATCTCCAACTGCACAGAGACAAGAAACAACAGTGATCAGCAGGATGTAATTAAAGAGTTGTCAGAACAACGTGCACAGTTATACTACTTTTTGAAATGCTTTTGTCCCTTTTTTACTGAGTGATATAAACTAGGACATGAATCATGTGACAACAACCTGCTGAAGGAAGGTAACATTGTAGACCACCCTTAGGACCTGAGTTATAGATATTTTTATTAGGAATACATTATGGACTTTATTCAAATACATCCAAGCCCACTGTAGCCTCAGATTCCTGTTCTTGGCTGACGGTAGAACATGAGGTAACCTTCTGCCGCCGTAGTACATCTGCCTCAAGGCCTGCTGTGCATTTCTGTAGAGTGTGTTTGTAAAGGGTGGTTAGCTGAGTTACTGTAGAGCTCCTGCCACCTGAAACTCTAGTGCCGTATTTCAAAAAGTGAGCAAACATTTCCAAAGTGAGCTGAAGAAATACATAGTTTATTGGAGTTAGGGCTTGAATGAGAAACCTCACACTTAATGCATTTATTAGGCAAGTTAAAAACAGTTTAATCCAAATCACTGAAAAGTTTAAGATCCACAGAATAATGTTTATTCTACTTTGGTGAAGAATTCAGCAAAAAAAATAATAGCTGGATTGCCACTGAGAATGGCTGTGAATCATTTAAAAATACAAAAAGGTGATCAAAAAAAGCAAAGTCGACTAAATTAGATAAATAGCCATAATTATAACATTGTGTATAGTCTTATTTGTATAGAATTAAATACTACTACTACTGATAATAATAATAATAATAATAATAATAATAATAATAATAATAATAATAATATCAAACACCTTTATGCAGTATTTATATAAACATGTTAAGAAACATTTGTTCTGGTATCTTCACAATGTTCTGTATGAAAACATACTTGCAATATCTTTTACATCCACAAGGGGGACACAGAGCACTGACTGTTTTTAAACATTCTGAACACTGACACCTGCTCTGATGAATATCATAAATACTGAATGTGTTTTTATCATGTGTTACTCTGAGTCCGATACTGATTCTGGAGATAAAAGACTCTGATGTAAAAACATAAAGGGGAAAAGTTTTTGTTTGTTTTTTTAAAGCTACTTGTGAAACTCCAAAGGAGTTTTTGTCCACCACTTTGATTTAGAATTATCCTGAGTTTGGGAGGTGGATAATTAACAATTCTGTGGCCCCATGCAGGAACCTGATAACCCACATGCTTCTATATTTACATATATCTGTATTTTTTCTTGCCTTGGCGGGCTGTCCAGGGTGTACTCTGCCTGCGCCCAGAGCCAGCTGAGATTTTATGAATCTGTGGGTTATCAGGTTCATGCATGGGGCCACAGAATTATTTTTCAAATTTGAGGTGGAGGTCCCTGAATTGTCTCTGTGAGGGAAAGTCAAGCAAATAATTGTTCTAGTATATATTACATGGGACATGTAAAAAAAAAAAAAGATCCGCTCAGTGCACATGCGTGTGTATTAGCTTTCACTGACTGTTGTTCTAGTCCTTCCAAAGAACTTTAAGAGTATAGACATGTACGTTTATTTAAATAAGATTCACAACATGAAGAAAAATATCCTGAGGGTGATTAAAGTTCATCTGAAGTTAAATGTGGAATTTATGAAGGATCAGTCTGAGATGAAACTGTGTGCAGTGGAGATGTTTTCTTGTCCCACCCTCACTCCATGGTTGCTGTTTTTTTTTTCTTTTTTTCCCCCAAGAACTAAATACTCTTCACAGGAAGTTTATGGTGAATAGTCGGCTGTTTTTTTTTGTTTGTTTGTTTTTTTTAACAAACCCCCAGTCCACGTACAAGTTGACCAAAACCAGGCTGATGTAGTTTGTTTGGATCCCGAGTCTTCACTTAGATCAGTTCACCAGCTTCGTACAAGCTTTCCCTGAACGTTTTTTGATGGACTGGTGGCTTAACTGGTCCAGAGTTGCATAATGCTTTTTAAAATAGGCTTAGCGCTTTACTAGCTTCCGTGAATTCTGGACTGTGATAGAAAACAGCCTGTTTGGTTCAGCTCTTAAGAGTCAGTGATGGCCTTGATAGATAAGAGGCTGCATTGCTTTAAGCCCTTGTCTCTTATAGCACAACAAGTACAGTATACAACATTCATTCATTCATTCATTCATTTTCTGAACCGCTTAATCCTAATTAGGGTCACGGAGAGGCTGGTGCCCATCTCAGCCGACTCTGGGCGAGAGTTCACCCTGGACAGCTCGCCAGGCCATCGCAGGGCAGAAACACACTGACGA
The DNA here is from genome assembly GCA_028564935.1 of Neosilurus hyrtlii. Taxonomy (NCBI): domain Eukaryota; kingdom Metazoa; phylum Chordata; class Actinopteri; order Siluriformes; family Plotosidae; genus Neosilurus; species Neosilurus hyrtlii. The sequence continues at coordinate 8,084,855 of JAOUQZ010000030.1, forward strand.
CTATGCAGCCTACTCTTGACGAAAGTCAGCAATGGACATATTTACGGTGTGTAATGGCTTTTCTCTGAGCACGATCGGAAGGCAGGAACGAGCTCTTACGTAATGTGGTATAGTCTGTCCTCTGACCTTATCACCCCTTCCTTTACCCAAACTACACACACTGCAGCAACAGTACAGAGAACAATAGAATCTTTTCCTCTGCTGGCTTCCCATAAAGCAAGTCTGGACTCAGAAACCCTGCTAGACTCTCTCACACACACACACACACACGCACACATACATACACAGCCCAAAAGGGCCATTGTGCCATAGTTGTTCCCCCCCCCCAAAAGTCTCTCTGTATTTCACAGACACTTAGCGCAGTCATCCGGAACCAAGCTATAATATACAGTAGCATTCAAATCACATGACAGGCAGCAGTGATCTGAATATTCAGCATTCTGCCAACACTGGCTCACCGCAATGAGTGTATGGCTGTGTGCATGTGTTTATGTGTGTTTTTGTTGTGCTGCTAGGCTACCTGCTGCAGTAGTCGCTCCCTTTCCTTCTCCAGCATATATGTGACATCATCACCCTCAGCCGTGTCTTGGGCATGGCGTCGTTTCTCTTCCTCCAGGTCAGCAATAACCTACACACACATGCACACTTTATAAACCATACAGTAGGTGTACATAGCTTTGATCTCTGACCAAAAAAAAGGAAAGCTTTATCCAGGCAGCTCCAGAGCCTTCATACAATGGTTAGGTAATTGTGGAGTACAAATGTGCTGCTAAGAATAATATGCATTACAAGACGTTATACACTCAGTGGCAATACAAAAGAAGTGTATACACTTTGCATACTCTTTCATCCTTGGTTTATGAAGGGTTATAAAGGTTTATACACAGAACAGATGAAGGACAAACAGACTGGAACGTGTATATTGTATATAGACACATCTAGACATGGATAGACTGCAGATGAAGTGGCACCAGTTATTACTACAGTGGAATAATAAAGGCTGTGTGCTTCACTCTGTTTATTGATCTCAGTCTTAATTGCAGTGTATCGTAAAAAAGCAAATCATTCAATTTCCACCCAAACACGTGTGAGTCTTTGTGTATGGGAGAAGTGTGGGTATATATACAGATACATGTGTCTGCACGTTTATACTAATCCTACTTCTCTTTTTCTGTCACACACACACACACACACACACATTCCTGTTCCTCTTTGACTGAGATCATACGGAAGTCGTGCTGCGCTCTCTGATGAGCCTTTTATGGCTGATCAGGTTTCAAACTAAAGCTTCGAAATCAAAGCCAGTAAAAAAGAGCCTATTGAGAGAGAGAGAACAAGAACAATATAGTGATGGACAGAATAAATGAATAGGCAGGATACGTCCGTAACCCAAAATGAACCTGTTTTATTGTGTGCACCGGACTCTGTGTAATAGACAATATAGATTGTCTCCCTCCCTCCAACGCATGCACCCACATATCCACACTCATATGGAACCTGCGGGTTGATAACGGTTTCATTGTGTGGAACCGAAATCTAGAACAGACAGGAACAACACGAATGGATTTCCTCTCTCCGACTCTCTCACACGACAAACACATACACACATGCTGAGTCTATGACTCGCACTCATTCTCCTCACCCCAGGAGCTCTATTGTCCCTTTTGAGGTCACAAGGCTCATCTGAGACGGGAGGGTTAAGGCTTAATCACACACGCTCACACAAACCAGAATCGCTCTAGTGTAATACTATATGAACCATCGCCTCAGACATCACTTTGTATCACGTTACTCTTCTGAACGCGTATTTACATTTTTTTCCCCCTTTTTTCTCCCAGCTGCATGACTGAGATCTTAAAATGCTACGTTGATCCGGGACTAAAGAAGGCAGGAGCTGATCATGATCATGGATAAAACTTCATAGGCATATGAAAGTAAACACAAATGAATGCTTTGTACATCCCCATACACAAATATAGACACGCTGTACTCAATGCCTCCTGTCTGCATCAGCAAATAAAACAAGGTGCACAGCAAGGTTTGATCCAAACCCAGGACTACCTGTACCCTGGGGAAATACAGTGCCTGGCCAAAAAACAGTCACACACTCCAATATTGTCATGAAGTGCATTTAGGCTTAATCATAACATGTTATCTCCATGACATTGTTGCTCCAGTTGGTCCGGTCGAGGCTCAGCAACATTAATGTGGCAATAAAATGAATGTATTGAATGTATTTAGTACTGTTATCACATTAATGGACTTTCTCTTCCCTGATGGCACAGATATAAAATGTGCACTCAAATAATGAAAGAGTGGTTCAGGGAGCATGAGGAATCATTTTCACACATGAACTGGAACCACAGAGTCCTGACTTTATCCCTATTGAATGTTTTCGGGACGTGCTGGAGAAGACTTTATGGAGTGGTTCAGTTTTTCCCTCATCAATTCAAGACGTCAGTTAGAAATGAACCCAACACTGGATGGAAATTAATGTTATGTTGGATAAGTTTATTGACACAATGGAATGATGATTAAGTTCTGTATGCAAGGTTAAAGGCAGAAGAGCAACATATTTGAGTTTTTTCTTAATTTTTAAATTTTTTTTTTGTTTTGGCCAGGCTGTGTATTAGGTTTGATCAACACATAATACTCACTAAATAAGGTAAGCAAATTAAACAAATTTAAAAAACTATCTGTCAAAATAAACTGAAATCGTTACTACATCATTAAATATATATGTATCTTCTTAAATATGCTAGAAAAAAAATCGAATTTTGGTCACAATGCCATTTTTCATAATTTGTTAGAATTCAGCTACAGCTGATGCATCTGCAATGTTTTCACAGATGCTGTAAATGAGACAGCAAAAAATAAACTTGGTCTGATTTGCTTTGATTTGACTCTCACCCTTCTGTGTCTGCTCTCGGCTGCCGCTAACTGTGCCATCATCTTCTCCTGCATGCGTTTGCAGTGGCTCATCACCAGCTTGAGGACAGCTAGTGGACTTGGGTTGACCTGGCCTCTCCCGCCATGACCCTGAGCCTGAGTCTGACCCTGCTCAAGACCCTCCATTGCCTCGTTGTCTCTCTGAAGAGCCATGAAGGGATCGCTGAGGTCATAGCGCCCGTACCGCTCCTGAACAAACGTGTCTCGCTGCTGTGCCTGGGGTGGATAGCAAAAGGTCAGAGGTCAGAGCACAGGTAAGGTGTTATTGACATGCTGTCATGTGGTGATGCATGGTACGATGGTTTTAATGCATTTATAATGAGAGGGATTTAGTTAAAAGCTGGCTTGCCCTACATTCTCAGAGAGGGATTGTCGCCTCATTAAATATTAATTGTGGGGGGTATCATGTGGAATAAAAGGCCACTATCTGGGAAAAACTACTGTAAATAAAGCATTAAATAAAACAATACTAAACAGGTGCCTTTGTGCCTGAGCTCATTAATGGGAAAATAAGTTTTTATTTTCATATGTGCCTTTTTTTGAATGGTGCCAATTATTCTGGACTTAACTGTATATTGATAATAAAGCTTTATGATATGGAGTTTATGGAGTTTGGCTACATTCAACATTATAACAGAACTTGTAATGTAAATTTATTAAAAGTAGAGTTTTCCAATCAGCCTTTAGTCCTTCAGAATGATTATATAATGTATTAAAACTTTCAAACTGTTCTCAAGACTTGTGAACAAGTCTCTGTCTATGATGGCACAGAGCTCAAAAAAACAAATCACTCTGCCAGGCAGGTATTTATCTTTTCACAGCTCTTTCCTCAGATGCTTTTTGCAGTTGCAGAAGATGAACATAGTGAGTGAATGTGGCATTTTTGCACACTCGGGGGAATGTGTGGAATGTGTGAACAACTGAGAGCTGCTTTAGTTGGACCTCGCATCCACAGTCAAAACTTCACTCCCTACCAACTCCTCTCTGCCTGCTGGGAGACCACGAGGAAACGTATACCAGAACTTTTGAACAGCTTCATGCAGTGTGATTGCAACTGGGGTCAAATTCTGATATGGACTCGCTCTAATTCCTCACACAGGATCTCAGCAGGGAACAAGAAAGAAAGGCTGAAAAACATTATAGCAAAATGAAAAGCTGGAACAGAGAGAAAGCGGGAAAGAGCTGCAGGTTATAAGACACAGTGAGACAGGACAGCAATATGGCCTTTGTCATGATGTCCATGCCAACGTCAGCATAGATATCTGGTCTCATTTAACATAAACCAGGTGCTGAAACACACACTGTACAGTACATGCAAATGGACTCATAGAGGGATGAACAGATGCAGCCTGGGCTTCATTGGGTCTTGTTTCACAAATAATACCCTCTCCAAATCACACACACACACACACACACACACACACACACACACACCCAGCCCCCAAATCCCCAAACACACACAGTCTCCCACCAGGCACCCACAGGCAGGTGTTAAACCTTCCCTTGGGGAGCGAGGGTCACCACCACAGAGAGGAGTACAAAAGAAGCAGCTGGTGAGGCTGGAATGCGTGTGTGTGTGTGGTGCAAATGGGGACCAATTTGGCATGGCAATACAGGCCATCCTTAATGAATGAATTGGCAGATGGAAACACACAGATGAGTTGAATTACACACGTATACACACACACATACACACACACATACACACAAACATATAGTGATAGAGCTATAGAAACCATTTGGAGACCCCATTTAAGGTCATCATTAAAAGAGTTGTCTTTTTTTTCCATAGCTATATTTTAGGGTGCTCCTTATTGGTGGCAAAAAATTTAAGTTTAGGGATGCTTAAGTAATGGATAGAGATAATGGTCGAGTGTATCGATCTGATACTGTGCTAATTTACTTGTTTATTTGTAAAAAGTATAGTAACATCTGTTACTATACTCTATGATGTAAAGGTAGTGTATGCTATCATGACCACATGACAAAATGACAGCAATCTGAATGCAATTATTATAGTAAAATGAAGGCAAGCCTTCCAAACTCACGTTACACATGTAAGTAAAAAACACCTGATAATGAAAAATTCTAATATGCATATTTTCAGTATCACGTGGTTTTTACTTACATTTTGGAAGTAAAATCCATTTGACTGTTTGCATTCACCAGTTTGAAAAGATTGCTGTTTCAATTGCAAGAAGATGTGAATTTGTCATTTCCTGACAGGCATAATAATGGCAAAAATAACAGTATACAGATGTTAAACTAACAATCAGACATCAACTAGTGGACTTCTGGAAAAAAATAAAACTAGGCACACCTATTCTTAATTCAAGCTTATATCCACATACATCACACAAACTTCAGCTCTTTTATAGGAATGGATAGTATGTTTTGCTTTAGTATTTACCATCACATTCACGTGAATCACAAGCAACTTTTGTTACAATGTCACCTTCCCCATCCCTCCCCTTTTGTGTGGATTTATTTATTATTTTTTGTTCATGAAGAAGCTTGTAATTACAATGGCACACTTGATGTGCAAAGGTGTATATGATGTATACAAGCTCTTATTAACTTTGGGTTTTATTTCCGTTTAAAGGGACTGGTTCCGTCTTTCCAGAATCCAATTTGTTGTTTGAGTTTGAAAGCATGTGACTGCTACCTGTTAACATTTTGTGCAAATTTACTGTTAGCAATTCCTTCGAAACTCATCCCAAATTTTTTCTTCACCTACATATCACATTTGTAAGTTTTGAAGCTAACATGCTTTATCCTTGTCTTTCCTTTATGAGTCGAGACCAGTTCTGGTCAATTACAAAGAAATAATCATACAAACACTAAATGGATCCGTCTAAAGAAGGTAAAATATAACACCGTTGATGAAATAACTTCAGTTTCATGTATCACTGTAAGTTGAATGGCTTAAGATGTCACTGACTGCAGATTGTTTTAGGCATCTATTTTCATGCATGCCAACTCTACCAGGTGCATTGAATTCTGGGAAGGGCTCCATTTCATAATGGTGATGCAAACTGGGCACTATGGAAAATCAAGCGGAGGAAAAACATCCTTCGTTCATCACTAGTAATCCGATAAGATGTTGCTGCTATCATTTTTAGTTTGAAACTCTGAGGTTGTGTTTTAGTTTTGGAAATTATGATACACATATTCACTTTCTGGTTGTGCCTATTCAGTCAGAATGTATCTTTCCCTGATTCGTCATGCTCCCATCACATGACTCTTGTTCCAGATCCAAGATGAAAAAGGAATTAAAATAAAACTCAACTTTTTTCTAGAGTTGCAGGGGCTAAATACACTATCTGGCCAAAAAAAGAATTCACACACACTAATATTTTGCTGGACCAACTTTAGTGTTTATTACAACTCAATTACCATGGCATTGTTGCTTCAGTTGGTCAGGTCGAGGCTCAGCAACATTACGTGGCAGTAAAATGAAGTGAACTGATGATCTGGATGTACTGAATGACCAGGTTGTCCCACTTTTCATCCCTGATGGCACGGATATAAAATTAGGCCTCAAATAGTGAAAAAGTGGTCCAGGGAGCATGAGGAATTGTTTTCACACATAAACTGGCACAACAGAGTCCAGACATTAACCCTATTGAAAATCTTCAGGATGTGCTGAAGAAGACTTTATGAAGTGCTTTGATTTTCCCGTCTTGGATAGAAATAAATGTTGCTTATGTTTGTTGAAACAGTGCCATGGTGATTGCACATTGTAATCAAGGCTAAAGGTGGTCCAACAAAATACTAGAGTGCACGTTCTTTTTTTGGCCAGACGGAATCCTGGAAGTCTGGAAAACACTGTGCCTCACTTTCTGTATTTCAATACAGGGAATGTACTGAGTGCATGAAGAATGCTCATATATTACACAACAGCCATGTTGGCACACTACAGTCAAACGCCATACTGTGTGTACGAGAAGAATTTGGAGAAATGCACCATTCCTCTTCATGACATTTTTTTTCCCCTCTCAGTTTGCTAGCCTTGTTTACATCTTGCAAACCTTGCACCTGTCTCTCTTTTTATCCGCCTCCCTTCATTTCTCTCACTGCGCATTATCTCACTGTCAGTCGACACGAACAAAGCAAGTGAACCTTTTAATAGTAACGAGACAACAGGACAGGCAGCAAAAACAAAGGGTGTGTATGTGTAATATTTAAACTAGCTTTATGAGCCTGTGTTACTGTTCTCATTTGACCAAACATGCCAGGCTTGGTAACAAAGTCCACGGGGACAAATAGCAAATACACAGAAATATACAACCCTGTGGGCAGCAGAGCTTTTTTTAAAGACAGCTAAAAGCAATGTGTGTGTTATTATGATTTGCAAGTCCAAAGCCGTGTCCAAGACTCCCACAGCTGAGTATAGTCACGAACACACACATAGGATTCATCCTCATCCGATGTATAAACAGTGCTACATGAGTATGAAGACGTTGCATTCCAGTGATGTGAAATATCAGACGAAACCCAACACCTAAATGAAATCCATCTAAACGAAGCCCTTAACCAACACTTTCAGAAGAGTACAACACCCCCCCCCCCCCCACCCTTCCCCCTCCGGAATGTGTGGATTGTGTGGGTGTGGTGACGAACCTGCATGAATCCTGGCCATGAACCTGTAAAAAAATTCTGCAGCGTGGAGATACCCAGGGGGAAACGCCAGAGCAGCTGGGCCTCCCAAAATGAGAGAGAAAGCACATGAGTGGTGTTTGAATTGAGGAAGCGGATGACTGGGCACTGAATGGAGGGATGATGAAAAGAGTGAGAGGTTTAAATGGAAACTGAACAAACAGAGAGGAAGCAGATAACATGGTCCACCCCAGGCCTGAGCGGACGAGGAGGAAGCAGAGGAAAAGAATAAGCATGGGCCAGATGGAGGCTTATAAAGTGAGATTAATGGAAACTGAATTCCAAATTGGGGTGGAGGGGTGAGGTTGGACAGAAAGAGCACTGGAGGGAAAGAAAGTGAGATAAATAGAGGACTGAATCTGAAACAGAGTGAAACGATGCAGGAGTAAAGGCTGAACTGAGAGACAGAGAAAGTGAGAAAGAGGGGGATTAGAACAGTCGCATTACTATAACCGCGGCACTGATTTGCTTGCGCGGATGATGAAGGACTTTTGGCTAAAAAACGAGCAATGATCAAATTGTTTCATACTTGTTTTCTCAAAAAGGCACCCCCGTAATAACTGTGATTTATTTATGTTTCATTAACTGGTACCTTCAATTCACATGTCTGTTTGATAGTGAAAACCAACAAGGTTCATCCTCTCTTGCTGAAAATAGTTCAAAATAGTATTTTTAATGCTTTTGTTTGTTTATTTATCTTTGTTTGGTTGTTGCTATGAAAGGGTACGTCTGGGAGTAACTGCTTAGGCTGCTGCCCCCAGCAGTGGAAGAAGATGAAGATGAAGGTTGTTGCTACGGAAGCCCCAAGAGGACATGCATTCATACAATTCCCTCCCTCGGGTTTCTTGATATAATGAGTTCATTTAATTCATTTTCCGTGATCACCAGTTATTCATGTCATTTTCTTGGGATAACTAGAATAATTTTCTCAGGATAGATCACAATAACAAAACTTAGTTTTCCTGTGATAATGACATAATTACTATGAGATCTAAAAATAACAAAAGAGTGTAGATTAGAAAAATAGGTAACATCATGTCCGAGGAGCAGGTGTATAGTTCACATTTCTCTTCAATCAAGTCCTGAAATAACATAGGCTGAAATAACATTCTAGCGATAAACAACTTGTTATGATGGAAAGACAGTATTTATTATCTCAAGAATACGATATAAATGAGTCAAGATCTTGGGAAGCAAATAAAATAACTCATTATCCCGAGCAAACGACATAATTATCCCTTTCTCTTGAGAAAACAAACGGAAAAAATGTTTGAATTCTCGTCCATTGAGGTCTAATGAACTGTAGTTAGCAATTTTGTGCAGAAAGTTATGAATGGATTTTGCTGAATTTTTTTGGAGGGGTTGAGTATGGCCCAAGTAACATTCCATCAGATTTTGGGGATCCCTGTCTTTAACATGGGGCCAAATGTTCATCTGACACCCACTAGGGGGAGACATTTCATTATAACTCTGCCAAGCTAAAATAATCCATTTGATCCTGGCGGAGGTTCCTTGCACTCTGTGTCTGCCCCTCTAGGTTTCAATAGTGTTGTTGGGCAGCATTTTTAAATGCTGAAATCTGTGCAATCTTCTTCACATGTGTAATGGACATTTAATAACCCATTCTAGTATTTACCTAATATTTTCCAATCCCAAGCTATATCATATATGCATAATGGTTTAACAGTCCTGCTGTAAAATGACACTGTTTTTAAATGGTCTCCATTTGGTTCAAGGGTGGCACTGTGACATAGTAGTTAGCGCTTCAAAAAGCACTCCAAGCACAAAGGTCTTTGGATTAAGTCCTGGGTTCTGGCATTTCTGTGCGAAGTTCTATGTTCTCTCTGTGCTTGTGTGGGTTTCCTCCAGGTACTCCAGTTTCCTCCCACAGTCCAAAGACATGCACATTAGACTAACTGGTTCTTCCCAATTACCCCTTGTTGTGAGTGTGAGTGTGAATGGTAGTGTGTGTGTAGGCCCTGTGATGGATTTGCAAGCTGTTCAGGGTGTACCCTGCCTTCGCTTATTGCCGGTTGAAATAGGCTCCAGCCTCCACGCGACACTAATTGTATTAAGCTGTTTGGCAAATGAGTGAGTAGTTTACTTGCTGTTGGTAAGCTTGTACTTGATAAAAGAAAAAAATGCATTATATTATATAGGAAGTACGAATCTAAATATTAGGGGCAGAATTAAATATTACAATTGCACCAGCTTTCCCCCTTCTGCATTTCATTTTCACTACACTGACGATTATTACTGAAGCACAACACAATAACTTTCTGGATTCTTCAAAGATTCCATCGAAAAGCTAATATTCGTTTTGTCTGATAAACTACACTCCTGTGCTACACACACACACACACACACACACACACAGACACACACACACAGTAATTTATCAGTGATACCCTGACCAGGCTGGATACAAAGCTTGACTTTACAGGGTATTTGATAAAGCTCTACCCTACAGCGCTTTTAAATGAGCTCAGAAATGAACCGTCGCAGTCCTCAAATGACGTTGATTCAAATCCATTCAGTTCCTAATTCGCTTTCAAATTCTGCTTTTCAGTCTAATGCCAATTCCAAAAAAAAATTAAATAAATAAAGATAGTTCCACAGTCCTCCGGAAAAAAAAAAAACACTGATACAAAAAGACTAAATGGCGAAATTCCTTTCAAGGGTGCAGATGATACTATCATCAACTGGAAATAGAGGGCATGAGAAGCTAATTGTTTATTACACACAACTTCACGAGCCTAGTTAAGGGTTTCCTGCTGATAAATGGAGACCGTGGGAATTAGTTTCCTTTATCCCGTCCTTTCAGGAGTGATGCGGTGACACCTCAGTCCTTTGGACTGTCCAACTCTCTCACCTCAAACAAATAAGATTACAACACTTCAAATTCTATGCTAATACTGCCATCAATGCCGTCATGCTCGCCATCTCACATGTCCGATCGCTAACAAGCTAAGCTGAGTCACTGCTCTACAATAACACAGTGTAGCTGTGTTGCCGCACTGCGCTTAAACATCGGTGAAAAAATGCTGAGTGAGAAAATAAGCTGTCTCCTTTGTTTTAAGAGTTAATAGCAAAATATAAATTCTTTCACTCATAATACTAGCAATCAATCCCGAAAAACTAACCCCCCCACCCCCCCACTCCAAGAAATAACTACCTGCAGTGTCAGCACGACACACAACATCTCACAGGAACCAACAACCAACAAATTACCATCGCAATTTCTAACCACATGACACATCTTCAGCACAGTGGTGCAGTGATTAGCACATCCGCTTCACGGAAAAAAGGGCTGGGTTCGATTCCCAGGCTCGGGCGTTTCTGTGTGGAGTTTGCATGTTCCCCCCCGTGCTTACATCAGTTTCCTCCCACAGTCCAAAAAACATGCAGAGGAGGCTGACTGGCTGTTCCAAATCGCCCCTAGGTGTGAGTGTGAGTGTGAATGTTTGTGTGTGTTGGCCCTGTGATGGCCTGGCGAGCTATCCAGGGTGTAGTCTGCCCTCGCCCAGAGTCACTGAGATGGGCGCCAGCCTCCCCGCGACCCTAATTAGGATTAAGCAGATCAGAAAATAAATGAATGACACATGTTTTTATATAAAATTATTATTACATACTTATAGAGTCTCAGAGTGGATTTACCCACTATAATTTCATCAATAAACTATAAGACCAGCATATACAGTACACATATGCTAGTTTTGGTTACAAATACAGGGTGAATGAACTGGGCGTGCCGCTGTCTGGATGATGGTAATTTATGTCCTCAAACCATCAGGAGATCACGGTTTATTTTCCTTATGCTGAATGTAAAGCATTAATCCAAATCACTGCTGAAATACTACTCCAGGGGATAGAGCTTATTTTCTTTGTTGTTCTGTCTGACTGCCTCTGCTGGTATTATAGGTCCTGTTACTTAGGTCAAACAGACAGAAAAGTGAAGGGAAAGAGGGAGGAAAATGAGGAATAGGGCGAAACAAAGGGCAGAGAGAGAAAGATAAAGAATAAAATATATAGAGATCCATGAAAGGGTTACGTTTCAATTTTGACTTGATTTGGCCATCTGGTGTAACCCATTTTATATATATATGTATGCACTCCCTCAATGTGTGTGTGAGTGTGTGTGTGTGAGTGTATGTGCGGGGGTTTTGTGTGGGGGGGTTGGGGGTGGTAGATGAGAAAATAACAGAAGTGGAAATGACAGCGGTGGAGGAGGACCGTAATGAGTGAATTAGAAAGCGAGGAGGCGAGTACAGGCAAGTCCACTAACTGAGCCATGGGAGAGTAGTGGCTTTCACAGTCCCACAGACTTAAACACACACAAAGCCTATTACACACCGCGTAAAACGAGTAACTGTTCAGCCTGCATGAGTCTAATTCTCAAGTGAACTTCTCAAACCTAACATGTTTTTAGACTAAGGAGGGAATTTAGGGCGTGGGGTTCTCAGCATGGTTATTAATAATGCAAATACAGCAGTACATAAAATCTCCAGTCTTCTATCAATAAACAGCAATTTTATATGAATAAATATACAGCAGCTTAACACAGACCTACAATTTCCTGAGTGAAATAAAAATAAAATCTTGGCCTGCCTGTGTGTATGACGGAAATGAGGTTCAGAGACCTCATAACGCTGCTTAATATAGCCTTCAGCAGTTTCAACATGATCTCATCCAGTAATATACACCTCATAGCCCTAACATACCACATATTATTAGGATTACCAGACTGGAAATAAAGCTTTCGGAGATCTCAGTGGACACTGAGACGTTGTGCTGCACGGAGTGTAATGGCGTTATGCTGCTGATGTTGAGATTTCAACGCTTCAGACCACGCTCACACCTACACACTGCTTTTAAAAATAGATAAGCACGGGTCAAGTCTGAGGGCATCTCCATCCAGATAAGCATACTCACGTTGAGTGAGCTCTTCAGGTTTTGCCAAAAGTTCAAATCTAAATTTATTTGAAATATTCATTCTGGCCTTGGAGTGAAAAATGTACAAAGCTATTTGTATTCCCACCCTATTAGCGAGTAGAGAAAATTGTTGTCGTCCAAACATTATAAATACATCAGCCATAACATTAACACCACCCGACTGGTCTGATGCTAGGCAGCGCCATACATAGCGAGCTGCAATACGCCGTGTTCTGATACCTTTCTATTATAGCCAGACCACACATACTGACCTTTCCTCACCACATGCTTCCCTACACCTTTGGCACAAATCAGCCTTTTGCCAATTCATTGGTTGTCCTTCCTTGGATCACATTTGCTAGGTACTTATGACTGCATGCCAGGAACACCTTACAAAACCTGTCATTTTTGGAAATGATGAGACGCCGTCATTTAGCCATCACAATAAACTTCTTGTCAGAATCATGCTCATTTTTCCTGCTTCCAGCACATCTTCGAGAAATGACTATTCACTTTCTGCCTGATACACCCCACTTCTTAGTATGTGCCATTGTAATGAGATGGTCATTGTAACAGGTGATTGGTATATACACTGATTATTAAAAAAATATATTTTCCATAAGCGGCATGGTGGCGGAGTGGTTGGCACGTCCGCCTCACAGCACGGGCTCAAGCGTTTCTGTGTGGACGTTGCTCTCCCCGTGGTTGCATGGGTTTCCTCTGGGTACTCCAGTTTCTTCCCACAGTCCAAAAACATGCTCAGTAGTCTAACTGGCTGTTCCAAATCGCCCGTAGGTGTAAGTGAGTGTGTGTGATTGGTTGTGTGTATGTTGGCCATGCAATGGTTTAGTGAGCTGTTCTGGGAGGACCCCGCCCTCACCCAGAGTCTGTTGAGATAGGCGCCAGCCTCCCCGTGACCCTATTTAGAATTGAGCGGCTTAGAAAATGAATGAATCGAATTAAGATAACATTGCCCAGCACACATAAAACAATTTTTCATTTTATTTATATGTAGTTCTTGTATGAATTCGTTTGCAGATACACTTTTGAGACTACAATACTTTTGGAGATGGGGTGGCAATTAGGAGCACAGGTTGTGTTGTTACTTTTTAGAGCTCGACTGCCTCGAAAGAAGTCAACACTCAACACACATCCAGATCCACACACACTTGCATTCCAGGTCTTTCAACGCTGAGAAATGCCCATGTGCCCTCAGAGTGCACGGTGCCAAAAGCCACAAAGAACGATACAATATAACCATGCCTAAACATGGAGCTAAGTAAATGTTTCCCTCTTCCTGTATTTATCTCGTTTTGATCACACTCTCTCACACATTCTGTCTCTCTCCTTCTTCCTGTCTCCTGCCACTGCACTACAATACTTCTACGCCAATCAAAGCACAAATCGGTACTTTCACCCAACTTGACTCGAAGCTTTCCTTTTACAGCTATCGTTAAATGCAGTAAGGACGGGTCTGACATCTAGTTCCAGATTAAAGAAACAATGAATGAGTCATACTACAGTAAACAATCTATTTGGTTGGACATGGTTTGCATCATTTCAGGTTTCTAACAGCAGTCAAAACAAAAAGCTGTTGGCTCAAATCTCTCCCAGAATTCCAAACCTTTTAGGGCAACACCATGGAAACATAATGAGAGGATAATAAAAGAGTTTTGGTTTCAGACACCCGCAAGCCCTACATTTTTCATTTCACCATTTCTAAGGTGTATATTCATTAACTGTTAGACAAGACAGACAATACTGGAGCAGCCAATTAGTCCAATGTTCATGTCTTTGGACTGTGGGAGAAAGCTGGAGGACCTGGAGGAAGCCCAAACAAGCACAGGGAGAACATGCAAACTCCACACTGAAACGTTCTCACTAAGCCCAAGAATCGAACCATCGTACCTTCCTGCTGTGAGGCAGACGTGCTAACCACTACGCCACCGTGCCATCCCATTGCACAGTAAAATGAGTAATCATTATGTACATCATGTGTCGTTCTTAAATTAAATAATAACCCTGTGTTTACACCTTTACACTGGGTGCAATGTCCACAATCTCCATGATTTGAGAGAATCGTGAGGAACGTGGGGAGTCATGGGATCAATTCATGATGAACTTGAGGAAACTTGGTGGATTCGGGATGATCACGCTGATTATTATGATGTATTATGATTTGACGCCACTCATGATAGAACGTGGGAAGCGCAGAGGAGCACAGTGGAGCTTAACAGACCTTAAACAGAGCTTAACAGACCTTGATGTGCCAGGTAAAGGATCTTGATGAACTTGCTTCAAGTTTCATCTCCTGGGTGCGAGCTGTGTCCTTTTTGTACCCTGATCATGCTCCAAGTATGCTCACAAATCAAGACATCATGCCCCAGTGTAAACCCAGGGTAATCGGCAAATTGCTATGCAGTGAAAAAGGAGTACTTTGGGATTGTCTCTTATTGAAAATGGTCACATCACACATAGGATTATCTCCCTGTTTTATGAATTTTTTTAATTGCCAGGTTTTAATGCTCTCCGCCTCGAGTGAATTCATTAAATCTATTTAACTGATTCATCCATAGATTCACTAATTTGGAGAGACTAGACAAGTTAAGGAATCTGTGGCACTAAGGTCAGGTCATACACACTATCTTGCATCCGCTTGCTAAAAACAAGCAAACAAATTCCCAGAATGGCACACTGGGAGGGCAGGAAACCTAGCCTAACAGGAAACAGAGGAGAGGATAGAGCCAGCATGAGACCACTGGACACAGGCACTATTACACACATACACACACACACACACACACACACACACAGAGCTCCATCAGGCTCTGAAAGTCTCCAGAGCTTTTGGGGTTTCTGAATGTCTCTACTGTGAGAAGTGACCTTTTAGGCCTCAATCAGACAATAAAACACAGTAATCTAACTCTCACATACACACAAATACACTGCTTCCTCCAGCACGGCAGTAAAAGCAGACTTTAAAAGAAAAAGAAAAGTACAGCCTCCAAGCGTAGAGCGAACTCCAGTGAATAACAGACCCTGAACCAATAAAGGCTTTGTGTGTGTGTGTGTGTGTGTGTGTGTGTGTGTGTGTATTGTGACTGGTAGCCTGAAGGTAACTCCCTCCACTCGGACTGACAATAAATGCAATACACAGGTCCACTGTTTCAGTAGCTTCACTTCCAAGCACTTACTTAGTGTACAACTGTAACAGCAGCAGTGATCACAACCTGTGAGTGTGAGTGAGCATGTGAACACTGAGCAAGTGCAGATAATCATTTTGTTGCTACAAGCGACCTCGCATGCTCAGATTACAGTAGAGCCGTGTGTAATTGTCTTTTCCCCGCATGCTTGTTTTCACACATCAGTCACACATCCCTCTCAACTCGTATTCCAGGCCAGAAACATGTCGACAATGGGCGGACCTGATGGAAAGAAATGCAAATTCTTTCTGGGATAGTGTTTCCTCTCTAATGGGTCTTAAGAAAGAGCAAGTCGCTTTTCACTCTGATAGTAATCTGTAACTCAGTATCACTCACAGTGTAACACTCTTCTCCATGAACACACAAAGAAAGAGGTGAATAATAATAATGACGAGCATTCACTGACTCACAAGTGAAGGAATCAGAGCCACAGTGGTCTACCCCCCAAAAAAAGCTGAAAACTTAGATAAGGTGATATTTTGACAGATGTGGAGAAGGTCCGTGCACGCCAGAATGGTCCCTTCATCTTCCTTATGATCTTGAATCATACTGTAAGCATTATCCCATTTCTTTCATGTCGTTTTTCTGAAAAACAGCTTCCTGCTGGTTACACCACTCGGGTCCTCAGCCCTTCTAATATTCGGTCTCAGCCTTTTTTTTTGTCATGCCTGATTTCAGCCTCAGCGCCTCTTTAGGAATGTTACTGCATAGTAAACATTATTTAGTTGCCACTGACCTTGTAAATATACACACTTGGTTGCACTGGATTTTTATTTAGGAGCATCAGAGTAAAAGGGGGCTGAATGCAAATGCAAAGGCACTTTTTACTTGTAAAATATTTTGAAAACCATAAACCGTATTATTTTCCTCCCACTTCATAATTATGTGCCACTTTGTTTTGGTCCGTCACATAAAATTCCGATAAAATACATTTTCATTTGTGCTTGTAACATGACAAAATGTGGAGAAGTTCAAGGGGTATGAATACTTTTGCAAGTCACTGTAATAGGGACACCGGAATGACAGTGGAGATTAAAACCAAACAAAGTGTGTTTCTAATCCTTTCCTTCCATTTTCACACGCTTCTCACTCACTCATCTCGGGTGCTTTTCGAGGGTATGATGGGTAAGAAGCATATCTTCTAAGCAGATGCAAGTGAACCACACCCGAGGGCAGTACACATCCATCCATTGTATTCATTCATTCATTCATTCATTTTCTGAACCGCTTATTCCTAATTAGGGTCGCGGGGAGGCTGGCGCCCATCTCA
>JAOUQZ010000030.1:8101967-8112763 GCA_028564935.1 Neosilurus hyrtlii
TATATATATATATATATATATATATATATATATATATATATATATATATATATATATATATATATATAAACACATATATAAACACAGAAAATGGCACAGTGTGGAAACTGAAGTTCATACAGTACTGATGCATGATGATACGGTGCTAACATGACAGTATTCTGTATAAACATTCAATGATCCAAGGTTTGTTGAAACCTGACCATTGTACCTGAATGTGGCTTTCTGAACATCCCAATACAGATTCAGTCCCTATTTGCTGTAATAACAACATCCTTTTTTTTTTAAATGTATTTTTTATTTTGTATTTTTTTTTTGGAAGGGGGGGCCTTGCACTAGA
Organism: Neosilurus hyrtlii; assembly: GCA_028564935.1. NCBI lineage: Eukaryota > Metazoa > Chordata > Actinopteri > Siluriformes > Plotosidae > Neosilurus > Neosilurus hyrtlii. Next base: position 8,102,308 of record JAOUQZ010000030.1, read on the forward strand.
TCTATGAAGAGTGGTTGTGAGGATTTCATATTCAGCCATAAGATATTTCATATAGGCAGACATTGACGTTAGGTGAAGAGGCCTTGGGTGTGTCTGCATTTCAATTCATTCCAAAGGTGTTTGGTGGAGTTGAGTTCAGGGACAGTTTTTCTACTACAACAAAACGTGTTCGTGACAACATGTTCATGACAGATGGTGTTGTCAGGCTGGAACAGGTTTCACCCCGTTAGTTTCAGATAAGGAAACCTGAAATGCTACAGCATACCAAGATAATCCTGTGCTTTTAACTTTATGGCAACAGTTTGGGGGATAATCACATATGGATGTGATGGTCAGGTGTCCACAAACTTTTAGCCATACAGTGTTTGAACCAAGAAAAGTTCAGTAAGCCTGTAAAGTGTATTTACTGGTTGGCTGCAAGCTGTGAATGTTGCACTGCTGAAATCTAGCAGCAAGTATATTTCACACCTTTAGCAGCGTTTTATGTCGTACCTCTGCTTAGAGGGGCTGTTTTATAAACTGCAGTGTTGCAAGGTCAATGCAGAGCTCATGCTGGTTTCACACTAGCTATACATTGTTGGGGGTATTTCTTGTTGTTGTTTTTTTTTTTTTTACAGTACAGCAAGACAAAGAGTTTCATTGGTTTTGTTTAGCAAGTTAAAGGTGAAATGTACTCAGAGGGGGATCAGTGGATCAAATGTCAACCTTGTCATAAAAACAAGTGGTTTTAAACAGTCATTCATACATCACTGTCTTACATTTCTCTGGTTAAATCATAGACAAAATTTTATACAATATATTGTAATTTATACTTCATATGAAATCTATGGACTTACAGTTCAGACTTGTCAAAGCCTGATGTTCAGAAAATGAACCAATGAATGACACTAACTTCTCTCTGCTTTTTGCCATCACTGCAAGAAGGACACAGAAGGACAGTGTATCTCAACCTCAAAGCAAATTTCTTCAAAGAGAAACTTGGAAATGTGCTGCCCCCGTTCTCGTGAATAAAATCCAGCTATCCTTGCTAGAGACTGACAGAACCGTAATATCGACAGACCACACAGAAAGACTGCAGAGTCAAACTAGTAGAGGGAGCTTAAAGGGGAAGGAGAGAGGAAGAGAGAGAGGGAGAGAGAGGGGGGGAGTGGGGGGTGGGAGTTTAGAAGGGTCAGTATGAGATTCAGTTCAAACCAGAATTCCAAGTGATTTCTGCCATATGACCTTAATTAATATTCTACAGGATGAAATATCAGGATCAGCATATCTTTCTCATGTCAACTTGTGTTTTATTTTGTAACGAGGCCCTGGAGCAGCTGTCATAGTTTGTGAAGGTGAAAGAATACATGTAGGAATTAAAAAAAAGACTTTACATATGTCTGCGATGGCCTGGCGAGCTGTCCAGGGTGTACTCTGCCCTCGCCCGGAGTCGGCTGAGATGAGCACCAGCCTCCCCGCGACCCTAATTAGGATTAAGCGGTTCAGATAATGACATGACATGACTTTACATATGTAAACCTTTTAGTGCTTAAGATAAATATTGTTGATGTATCATATCCTTATGACTTTTCATAATGCAAGTCTTTCATAACCTTTACTGATTTTGGGCTGCTACTGGATAATAAAAACAAATGACAACCATTTGCCGAAGCTGAGGTGAAATGTGGCTGAATTCAGGCGAATATTTGTTTTATTTTATGCAACTGGGAAACATAAAAAGCAAACGCAGTGTTTATAGTTTATTTTTATGTATTTCAACCATTACAGAGGCAAGATGTAAGAAAGCATAAATTCTATGTAGCTAGCTGCATCTTTTTTAATTTCTGTTTTAATATATACTAAAAGAAAACACAAAATGTCATTTCGATTTAAGCATTGTCCTCTCAGGATAATATTTTTTAACCAGTCAGATTGTGCTGTTCCTGCAGTATAGACTAATATAAATTATACTTTCAGATGATGTCTGGAGATATCTCCAAACTGCACACACTGCAGTATACCACATTTTAGTATTTGGAATGATGGTACATGGAGTAGAAAAATTTATTTTAGAGGAAAATAATGTAATAATCTCCCACTATATAAACAAAACCTATTTCAAATCTTACAAGTTGAGGAAGACTTGGTCTTCTAGACTAGTCACCTGGTCTAACAGTTATGATGATTAAAGTGGCTGCCGCACTTCATGTTAGGGGGATCATCTAGCAAAATCAGCATATGGTCCAATAATTCAGGTTTGTTATGAGATAAGTACTCAAAATCATTTTGGAAGAATGATTGCCCTTGAATTGTTGTGTCCAGCATCAGGATATAACCACCTGTTCAGTTCATCAAGCCTGCAAATGATTTGTTTACAGATGATTACTCCAGTGTCCCCACTTGCTCTGAGAGCCATTATAGAAAATGACCTTCTAGGGGGTTGATTACTAAAAACAGAATGTGGATACGCACATGCATGAACACACATACACAGGATGAATTGTGTAATGACCCAGACTGTGGAGCAGACTCCACGTGGAAGAGAGTGTGTAAGTAAGTGAGAAAGAAACACCTGGAGAGGTGAATGACTGATTGCAGTATAATAGCTCTCACTCGAAAAAAATTCTCCAAAATGAATTATGCCCTTGTCCAGAAAATTGTATGTGTGCATGTTCATTTGAGCCACTACATCTCCTGAACGCATTGCCAAATAAACAGCTGATTAATGTCACCTTTCTGTAGTGCCCTATTTGTTCATCCCAGTGGTAGTGAGTGATAATTTGCCTTCATATGTGTCTGTGGGATAGAGAAAGGTAACAAGTATTTGTTGCATTTTTGTCTTCTTCTTTGCAAAGAGTGAAAACACTGTCTATTTTTGGGTGTGTTTTTATGTGACATCATTGTCTGGATTCAGTATCCATAAAGCAGTTCTAATCCAGTTCACTTATCATTTTATGAACTGCATAATCCTAATTAGGGTCACGGGGAAGCTGGCGCCTATCTTAGCTGACTCTGGCCGACGGCAGAGTACACCCTGGACAGCTTGCCAGGCCATCGCAGGTTCTAATACAGTTTTAAAGAATGAACCTGATTACTGTTATAAATACAACAAGAGATAATAGTCTCAACACAGAGGCGGCATGGTGGCTTAGTGATTAGTACGTTCGCCTCACAGCAAGAAGGTCCTGGGTTCAATTCCCTGGCAAGGGCGTTTCTCCATGAATTTTGCATGTTCTCCCTGTGCTTGCATGGGTTTCCTCTGGGTACTCCGGTTTCCTCCTACAGTCCAATTACACGCACAGTAGGCTGATTGGCAGTTCCAAATTGCTACCTGGGTGTGAGAATAAGTGTGAATGGTTGTATGTGTGTTGGCCCTGCAATGGTCTGGCAAGCTGTTCGGGGTCTCCCTCGCCCAGAGTCGGCTGAGACGGGCGTCAGCCTTCCCATGAACCTAATTAGGAATAAGCAGCTTAGAAAAAAGAATTAATGAATGAATTTTAACACATCTACAGAGAAAACTTTTTTTTTTGTCTCATTGGGAATCCAAAGTATTTTATTTATCTCCTGCTTTTGCGATCATTGAATAGTATATTTTACAAAAATTAAGGTCTAAATTTGAACAGGTTATCAGGGTACAAGTGGATCTAATATAGGATTAATGTATTGTTATTAATTGCAGAACTGGTGTACATATACAGATCATTCTAATAGGAATGCATATTTAATGTCCCTCTCTTTACATACCCAATTATATATGTCCAAAGATGTTAAATTGGATTTGCCCAGATCTGTCCTAATATGAAAGTACCTTCATGTGTTGACAATTTAGGCTGTATATGTACAAAGACAGAAAATTAATACATTTTGGCGTTTTGAGCATAGCATGAAGTTATGTCCCCGAGAACTATGTCAACTCTGTTACAAAAGAATTTTTGCTGTTCGAATCCAATTCACGTTTTTAATTTCACATGCAATTGGCACTAGAGGGCAGTGTAGAAAGTCAGAGCACGAAATACAGCATGGATGTTCTAGCCTGTCAGACAGTAAGTGAATTTTTTGCGTAAATATTATTGCAACTGTAGGTGTACAGGTTTTGGACATTAACTCTGTTGTTATATATTGTTATCTTTCAGTGCAGTGACAGAGTGAAAACATGGAAAGTTAGAAGATTTAATCAATGAATACAGCCTGCTGTCATTGATGTTTTTGAGTGAAAATTAGTAATTGTATGCCAGTGCTTTCATTATTAGGTCATATTTTGTCACCTTAAAGAGTGGTACATGAAATATGCATTTCTATGAGAATGATCCATACAGGAAACAGGTATTGGCATGACATATTTTTATAAAAACTCAGAAGTATTTGTTAATCTATCACTCTAGGGACAGTAGTAGTAAGTATTGTTGCTACCTTACAGCTCCAGGGTCCCTGTTCGATCCTGAGCCGTATGGAGTTTGATATCCTGCCAGTGTCAGTGTGTTTCCTCTAGGCTTTCTGGTACCCTTCAATTGCCGAAAAACTTGCAGATAGTTTGACATTAAATGATGTTGTAATAGACTGATTTCCCATTCAAGGTATATTTCTGCTTTGGGCTCAGTGGTTAGTCTCATGAGCTACCTGATACGTGAACAGGATTTAGAAGCTATTAAAGGTAAATAAAAGTGCTCTAGGACAGCTGAATAATACTACCAAAACAAAAGCCTTGGTAAGAGTTTCTCTGATATCTGCCTCACAGTAAGACCCCTATTGTATGACAATATTATTTCAACTGCATACAGTATGTGTTATATACACTGCCCAGCAGTCCCACACTCTAATATTTTGTTGGACTGCCTTTAACCTTGATTAAAGCGCATAATCTCCACAGCATTGCTGCTTCAGTTGGTTAGGTTGATTCCCAGCAACATTATTCGGCAATGAAATGAAGTCAGCTGACAACCTTAATGTACTAAATGTCCAGGTTATCCCATCAATGGACTTTTTCTGCCCTGATGGCATGGATAGATATACAGTTTTGGTTAAAATAGTGAAACAGTGGTTCAGGGAGCGTAAGGAATCATTTTCACATATGAACTGGCACCACAGAGTCCTGACCTTAACCCTATTGAAGGTCTTTGGGATGTGCTGGAGAAGATTTTATGGAGTGGTTCAATTCTCCCGTCATCAGTTCAAGACGTCAGTGAAAAACAGACCTAAAACTGGATGGGAAAAAATGTGATGTTACTTAAGGCTGTCAAAACAATGCCATGGTGATTACACACTGTAATCAAGGATAAGGGCAGTCCATCAAAATATTCAGTGTGCAACTTTTCTTTTGGCTCGGCCATGTAGTTACATATCATAAAGTTTTATATAGCCAAAAACCTTGTTTAATGATTATCCAAGTGTTTTGATTTAACAGATTCTTTTCTCAGCACAGGAAATAAAGATCAAAATAGATTGGTTAGAATTGCATATGTGTCACAAATAGTTGCTTCAAAACACAGCGCGTCGCTCTTTAAAGCTGCAATACAAGATACTGACCATTAGAGGACAGCAAAAGGAAAGCTGCATGATGATGGACATTGTGCATCTACTAACAGTACATAGAGATCATGCTCCATTGCTTATCTCTACACCAATTTGCTGGTGATTATTTAAAAAAAATTTTATTTCAGTGCAGAAAGTATTGTTATTACACGTCAGAGCAAATGTATCTGACAAAACAGATAAGACAGTAGATAATGTGCATAAATGACAGAACACTAATGTCAATTGCAATTCAATTTGGATTGACATTATTTGTTTTTGTTTGTATAATCATAACAATTTTGTGTATGTTAAAAAAAAGAATAAAAAAGGTCAGGCTTTAGTAGGCAAAACTGCAGGCAGTGGGCCAGTTTGATGAAAGCTCCTATAGTGGGAAGAGTAACTGGAGTTTTGGGATTACATTTCAGTCCTGCTGGCTGTGAATAAACTAAAAAGGATTGAGTTTCTCAAGCATCACGAAGTTAAGCTGATCTGCAGTGTGCCTGCTTAAGTGGAGATTTAGTAATAAGAACTGAATGCTTGGATGTTGGCCTGATCAGAAAGGCCGAACATGAGTTTTCGTGTTCTTCCTTATAGCAGCCTTCCTGACATTCATTCTCACTTTAGGTTTTCTCCACTGAGCAGTTTGAACTGGGTCGAAGCAACATGCTAATTTAAAATGTGACTGTGTGCTTTGGTCTCATAAATTAAGATACATGGATATTACAATTACTTATTCCAGGCTCATAGTGAAAATTAATCAATTAATTCAACGCCGGCATATTAGATTGCAACATTCTCTTTACTGCACTTACTTAAAATTTAAACTTAAAATCCATTTAAAACTTAAACTCATCCAAAACATTCATTCATTCATTCATTCATTTACCAAACCGCCCAATAGAGTCACGAATAGGGTCAGCTAACTCTGTGCAAAGGTAGGATACGCCCTGAACAGCTCACCAGGGCATCGCAGGGTCAACATATACACAATCTTTAACACTCACACTACCTAGATTGGACTAATGTACATGTCTTTGGAGTGTGTGAGGGAACCGGAGTTCCCAGAATAAACCCACGCAATCATGGGCAAACTCCACACAGAAATATTCTCGCTGAGCCTAGAAATGGAACCCAAAAGGCAGATGTGCTAACCACTGTGCCATTGTGCTGCCCTCACGTAAAACATGTTTAGCTGCCCATCCTTTGCTCTCCTTACATTTGCCTTCCAATTAATATTACTGTAGTTTTATTTGTTTACTTATGATTTAATGGCAGCGTTCACAAAACCATTTTAGTGCTGCAGAGTGTGAATATACTAAGGCAAAGAGTTTCTCAAAGTTTCCCAAGAAATCAGAAAGTTAAGATGATAATAATTGGGAGAGAAAAAGTGTATGTCTTGCTGACTGATAATAAATTAAGCAAGGCTGAGTGTCCCAAAGTTTCCCAAGCATTACATTGTTAAGGCCCTAAATGGGAGAGATAGTTTTCAGTGTCATGCTCACACTACCACTGAACAATCAACTCTGTGCTCTGGTTCTTTAGGAAAACTTGAAGCAGAAATCTCAGTTTATGAGAATTTTTTAGTTATGCAGTTTCTTGCGGTCTCCACAGGGAAATGGCCTTGCTGACCATGTGGATTTTCATGAGACCATTTGAGCCAACAGTGCTAATTACTTTGCCACCCCTCCACCCATGTAACAATAAATATATCTATAAAGCATTGTGTCAGTTTTTGATTAAAAAAAATGCAATTGTTGACATATTGTGTAAAATAAAACACTGGGATCAGGATATTACTGAAAAATAATGAACCCTGGTGTACAGTAAGAGTAACTCTGCTTTGTATAGGGCTGCAATATGCCATGCTATCAGAGGCATGCCATCACTTGCTACACAATACATATGGATGATTGGACAGTATGTCTTTCTAGAACAAGTTTTTAAAGTTATTTTAGATTATTCTTCAGCCACAAAGAATTTAACTACCCCGACTCCTCTGCTCAATGATACATGCGTCTTAGTATTCAGTCTATTTCTCTTATTTATTACTATGCGTCCCTTTATTCTGAGATGCAGCAAACCGTGCAAATATGCATCAAACTGACATGGATATAAGTTTTCACAGGATATGTAGAAAATCCAAAACCAAATGTATGACCCACAGAAGCAGGTGAAAAATTATGATCATCAATTCGAGAAACTGAAAATGGCCTGCAATCTTCAAGAGCATCAAAAAAAAAAAATCATATGAATATTTTTGATTTTCCTTCATGCATATTCTCATATCCACTCATGTGTGAAATGGGGTTTGAACCAAACCCATGATTCACATACAGTACATGAGCATGCATATGCATGTGGCTTTTGAAAGTGTGTCCTATTTAAGTGCTGAACCACTAAATGACTTGCACTAGATGTATGACATTACTTAAGAGTCCATAAGTACTTTAAATGTGTCTATGTGTGTTTTTGCCCATTTGCAGCACTCTGTCCATACACGAACAGACCAGGGCCCCAGGTTTCAGTACAGAGAAGAGAGGAGCTCTGTATGGCAGATCTGAACCAGAGGAATTAATATTAGAGGCAGAAAAAAACTTTCATGTGTCTTCTTTTCAATTTAAACAATTCATTTTTTTATACCTAAGAAGAAAAAGATTCTGTGTTATTAGGTTTTGCATTCTATAGTCCTGCTGGCAGATGATTGTTGTGGAAAAAAAGCATCAGGGGTCAATTACAAAAGTTTGACATAAAAGGCTGCCATTGCTGTTGCCTATAACAAGGTGATATATTTATTCCTCTGATGATTCATTCATTCATCTTCTTCCGCTTGTTCTGGGGTCGGGTCGCCGGGGGCAGCAGCCTGAGCAGTGAGGTCAAGACATCCCTCTCCCCAGCCACTTCCTCCAGCTCTTCTGGTGGGATGCCAAGGTGTTCCCAGACCAGACGAGAGACTTAGTCCCTCTAGTGTGTTCTGGGTTGACCCTGAAGTCTCTTCCCGGTTGGACATGACCAAAACACCACACCAGAGAGGCGTTCGGGAGGCACTCTAATCAGATGCCTGAGCCACCTAAACTGGCTCCTCTCAACGTGGAGGAGCAGCAGTTCTACTCTGAGCTCCTCCTGGATGACAGAACTTATCACCCTATCTCTAAGGGAGAACCCTGCCACCCTGCGAAGGAAGCTTATTTTAGCCGCCTGTATCCGCAATCTCGTTCTTTCAGTCACTACCCAAGGCTCGTGACCATAGGTGAGGGTAGGAACATAAATCGACTGGTAAATTGAGAGCTTTGCCTTTTGGCTCAGCTCCCTCTTCACCACGATGGACCGGTACAAGCTCCGCTTTACAGCAGAGGCTGCACCGATCTGCCTGTCGATCTCCCACTTGATCCTTCCTTCACTCGTGAACAAGACCCCGAGATACTTAAACTCCCCTTGGTACAGGACCTCATTCCAGACGTGGAGGGTGCATTCCATCAAATTAAAATTAAATAAAAATTATGAACAGAACCGGTAACAAAAGGCAGCCTTGGTGGAGTCCAACTCCCACTGGAAATGAATTTGACATGTTATTACCAATGCAGACCAAGCTCTGGCTGTGGCAATACAGAGATTGAATGGCCCGTAGCAACGGGTCCGGAGCACACCCCACAAGATAGCCCAAGGGACATGGTCAAAAGCCTTCTCCAAGTCCACAATTCACATGTGGACAGGTTCCCATGCCCCCTCCAGGATCCTGTAGAGTGTGTAGAGCTGGTCAAGAGTGTTGTGGCTGGGACAAAAACCACATTTCTCCTCCTGAATCCGAGGTTCAACCATTGGTCGGATCCTCCTCTCCAGTACTCCTGAATAGACTTTCCCAGGTAGGCCAGGTAGGCAGGTCCAACTCCCACTGGAAATGAATGGAGTCCCACAGGCCAAAAGGACCTGACAAGCCTCCTTCTTCAGCTTGACCATGGTTGCCCCCACGACAGGCACTGATGACTTTCCGGCCACAGCTCCGGGCTGCTGATTCAATAATGGAGACACTGAATATGGCCCATTTGGACTCTATGTCCCCGGCCTCCATTGGGATGTGGTTGTAGCTCTGCCAGAGGTAGAAGCTGAAGGCCCTTCTGACCGAAGACTCTACCAAATGTTCCCAGGAGACACTAACTTGGGACTCTCAGGTCTGGATGGCAGCCTCCCCCCACCATTTGAGCCAGCTCACCACCATCATCATGTGATGGCGATCAGTTTGTCAACTGATCGCCATCACATGATGATGGTGGTCATCATGCTCAGCTCCTCTCTTTACCCAAGTGTACAGAACATGCAGCCACAAGTCCGATGACATGACTACAAAGTCACTCATTGAACTGTGGCCTAGGGTGCCATGTGCACTTATGGACATGGTTCGAACATCATGAGAACAGAAGTCCAACAACGAAACACCATTCGGGTTCAGATCAGAGAGGCCGTACCTACCAATCACTCCCTTTCAGGTCACACTGTCATTGTCCATATGGGTGTTAAAGTCTCCCAGGACTACGAGAAAGTCTCCAGGGGAGCACCATCTAGCACATCCCCTAGGGACTCCAAAAGGGTGGGTATTCTGAACTGTTATTTGGTGCATAAACACAAACAACAGTCAGGATCCCCCCAAGGAAGGGAACTGTGTCCTTGACATAATGCTAAGAGATCTTATAGCAAACCCCTCTACCACGATAAGGTGGCGATTCAATGAGGGGTTCTCTGTTGATGTTTCAGAAAATCTGCCCACAGTGACAAAATTTCTGTCAAAATGTTTAGCTATATTTTAGTATTGAAATAGCTTTGATAAAAATGCAGCAACCACAAAAGTAAGACATTTAAATAATAATAATAATAAAATATTATATTATATTAATGGCAATAGTCAAGTCAAGTCAAGTCAGTTTTATTTGTATAGCGCTTTTTACAATTGACATTGTCACAAAGCAGCTTTACA
>JAOUQZ010000030.1:8112863-8139086 GCA_028564935.1 Neosilurus hyrtlii
CAGTATTCGAGGAATCACTAAGCAGCCTGCACCTTTTGATCTAAGTGGGCGAGCTGGATCATAAACAACAAGAAGTTAAATAAGATAATGTGGTGTAAGACCATTAAATGCTTTATAGGTTAAAAGTAGTAATTTATATTCAATTCGAAATTTAATTGGGAGCCAGTGCAGTGTAGATAGGATGGGGGTGATATGTTCATGTCTTCTGGTTCTAGTAAGAACTCTTGCTGCTGCATTAATAATAGTTTACATACTGTTTATGTCTCATGTCCACACTCATGAACTCTTCATTTAAGGTTGGTTTTAGAAATATATGAGATGTTAATTATATGCTACTCCAGTCGCCAGTGCAGTGACTTTTATTAGTCTAGAAGTGTTGGTCCTAGCACTTCATGTCCAGCACTACTGATGGTGACAGATTCAGTACCAAAAAGGTAAAGTAAAAAATGCCCCCCCACCAAAAAAATGCATATTTACTGCATACTTAGAAATTTAAACACCGTTAACTTCAGTTTTAAAAACAGTTTTATTTTATATCTAAAATATGATGAGCCTGTGTGGGGAAACCCCAGCCAAAATTTAATCTAAAAAATATTAATAAATAAAAATTTAGGGGGATCATTTAGTCCAAGAAACTTTAGCTCCAAATTTCAGTTGATTATTTCCAATTTTCACAAAGATAATGGAATTTGACATTTTCAAAAGCTGATTGCTGTAGTCACAAGATGATTGCCACAATGTCATTATCTATCAAAAATAATAAACATTTTGTCAAACCATGTCTTTATCTGACCCCAGCCAAAGTTGCAATGATTGAACCAGTTTCAGGAATCTGACCAGAGTAGATGGATATGGAGCCCAATACATTGGTACACTGTAGAAAATTAGTTTGCTAACCGAATAAACATGGGTTCTTTAGAGCTAGAAGTCAAAAAGTGTATTCTGATCTGAACTGGATATACTGGGGCTCACTGATGCCAACACACCAGCCCACCATGACACCATGGTATGTGATGGTGGAGGTGAACTTGGCATATTTATAACACTCTGTGCCACACAAAAAGTGTTGAAAGCCACAATGTTGTTCAGTTTAGGTTAACATAGTAGCTGATATATCAGTTATTTGTGTATCTGAAAGATGCACTGGTTATTTGTTTGACCTGACAGTCATAAACAAAACTAACCAATCCTGTATTAGACTGGGGTTAGGCCTGCCTACCTTATTAGCACACAGAAAATGAAATACATAAACTAATAAATGATTAAATAAAAATAAATAAATAAATAAACAAATGAATGTTCAAATGAATGAATGAATGAAGTAATTAATTAATTAATTAATTAATTACTTACTTAATAGAAATATAAAGTTTCTATAGGACAACTAAAAAAAATACATTGCCTCTTCCACAAATAAAATATATGTGTTTGTTTATGCAATCTGAAGGCATAGAAGGGATTTTTCTGCCATAGAAGGGAAGAGATTCATTTATCACACAGTAAAAACACGAAAGGCAAACAAATTTACAAATCCAGAAACAAGCATAGAAATTATAAAGAGGAAAAATAATTTGCATGTAAAAAAATCAGTCAGAGTTGCATAAGAGAGTCAAAACCTTGCAAAAGATGTGAACAAACCAGTAAAATGTATAGGGTTCATATAACAGATGTTTATGGGGTTCATCAGTAATCAGGCAAAAGTGAACAGAATATAGTCAGATGCAACATGTGTATCAGCAGTGGATTCGGTTGTCATTCATTAATTTTCTGAACCGCTTAATCCTAATTAGGGTCGCGGGGGAGGCTGGCACCCATCTCAGCCAACTCTGGGCAAGGGCAGAGTTCACCCTGGACAGCTCGCCAGGCCATCACAGGGAAGAAACATGCTGACGGCTATGCAGCCCACTCTTGACGAAAACCAGCAATGGTTCTTTTATGTGCCTCTCGCCACAGACAGTGAGAGATTTGATGACCCAGTTAGGGGACAGCAGTGAGAACCCGTTGATAGTGGGGCTGAGGTAAAATCAACTGTCATGCCAAAATATCAAAGTACCTTAACCTGGAAGATATCATAACACTGATATGATGGTCATCAAATCGACATAAACGCATCTGAAAGCAGACTTTATGTTGGCTGATGCCTGTTGGAGATCTTTATAAAGGTTTTATATTGTACGACTATGTCAGTTGTCATGACTTATGCCAGAACTATATATGTCTCTAGCTCTGTGAAGAGTACCCTTGAGGTAAAATAATTTTCACATGACCTTTAACTTGTTGTTAGAAGAAAGCCTGATCTGATGGGAAGATGTTTGTTTGAACCGATTTGTTTGCACTTATCATGCACTACAGCATGCACTGCCACTTGGCCTCTAAACTGTTTTACATGATAATGGAACATGCCAAGACTAAAGTGAGCCGGAACCCAGAGGAGGCAAAATCATAATGACTTGAATCTTAGCACAGTGCCCATGCAAGAGCACAACAACCCTTCGGTATAATGGGATGTGACTGAGGATGATGGATAAGCTCACAGCAAGTCCATGGCTCCTGCAGAGAGAGACTATGGGGTTTTAATAAGTGGTCAGCTAGAGTGCTCTGGTACCTGCTGTTTATCTGTAGTGACTGCTTCTGATGGGATGTGATTAGTGAGGTAGATTGGTGGATTATATTTCCTGAAGTCAGGGTGTCACTGTGATATGTCGTAACAGTATGTTCAGGAATGTGCAGCCACTGAGTTTAATTAAGCACCACAACAATTCTCTGTAAGTTACTGCACCGTAAACTATAAAGTGCTGCATGTAGTCATTACAAAGTCTTTTTATTTCATCTAAATTCTGGGTTAGATTTTATTTAGATATTTTTTTTAGGTCCCTTACAAGCAGTCAATTCAGTTCCATTTTTTATTCATGTAGTGCTTTTAACAATAGACACAAACACAAAGCAGCTTTAGAGAAATCCTGGATATGAATTTATATTTAGATCGCTAATGAGCAAGCCAGAGGCAACAGTGAAACAGCAAAAGCTCCCTGCGACATCATGAGGAAGAAACCTTGAAAGAAACCACACTCAAAAGGGAACCCATGCTCTTCAGGGTGATACCGGATAGTGGGATTATAAATCATTATTCTTTACTGTCATATACAGAAACGACAGAAAAAAAAGTATGTGATACCTTTGTTGTGAACATCTTATTATATTAATACAATAATATTATTGTATAATCACAAGAAATTTTAGTTATTGTAAATCTATGGTATCCAAATTACATTATACTTTTTTTCTTGCACTGCAGAATAAAAGCAAGTCTTAGGCATAAACTTTTTATGACATGCTTTGGGGAACCCAGGTGAGATGATCCGCATTACGAGGTTAGCTGTAAGAGAACCGAGTAGAAGTAAAGCATCAGGATGTATTGGAAAAAACCCCAGAGGTTGTCATTAACCAGCCTATAAAGTGAAACTCCATAAGCTGTCAACAGATGTGTAGCTAGTCTTCATAAATATGACACAAAGTCAAGTACATAAATTTGCATTACATCGTGATAAAATGAAAACAAAGAAATTTAATTTATACCCAGGAGACATCACAGATGCTGCTTCATGAGAACAAATAATACAAAATACAGTCACAGTGAAAAAATGATATTAATTCCAAACTTTGCACTGCCAATGAGCCATAAATATTATCCACTAATTTATATGGTCTCTCTTTTGTATCAGCTGTTAGAATACTTTAGTTATAATATAAGGATTTTTTAAACAACTGTGAACATGTTGTTAAGTATCTGCTAGTAGATGTTTACAGCTTTTATTTGGGAATGTTTTCAATTTTTAATGCATGAAATGGAATATAGGGCAGCACGGTGGTGTAGTAGTTAGCACATCCACCTCACCATAAGAAGGTCCTAGGTTCGGGTCCCAGCTTTGGGTGTTTCTGTGCGTAGTTTGCATGTTTTCTCTGTTCCTGTGTGGATTTCTTTCCGGTACTTTGGTTTCCTACAAACTGAAGACATGCATATTAAGCTGAATATAAGATAAGTTCTTAATCTTAATAATTTCATTTTTATATTATATTTTTAAATATTTTTCAAATAAAATATTTAATTTTTTTTAAATACACTTTCTGAATGAACATTGCAGGCACACACGGCCAGTTAATACCACTCACGCTAAAATTTGTTCTTCAGAAATACAGACATACCTACACAGAATGATTTAAATGAATTATTGTATGTATTGGCTCATGTGATATTGAATGAAAAAGCTACCAAAACATGAGTAATTATATGAAAATGTAACATGCTGTAGCCTCTCTAGAAGAGATTTTTCTTTCACAGAAGAGTGAGTCTGTCGTAGTTCCCTGTGGTTAAAAATTAAGTCCTCAACAATTAGTTTCTGTAATGGAGTAGGACTGAACATGACAAAGATCAATGGCTGCACTTCTCATTCCTACAGCTCTATTATGTTAGAAATATGGACAATACTGTTAATAGCGACTCATAAAGAAAGAAAATTATACCATGAACATGACAATGTAGTAGTGTTTACTTTAGCCCTCTATGTGATAGTCTGAATAGTTTGTCATTGCACTCAGCACACAGCATCCGTCTGATAACCAATTCAGTCTGCCACAAATTATACTCCTGTACTAAAAAAATGCATCTTCAGTAGTTGTCCAGGGTGTACTCTGCCCTCGCCCAAAGTCGGCTGAGATGGGTACCAGCCTCCCCGCGACCCTAATTAGGATTAAGCAGTTCAGAAAATGAGTGAATGAATCTTCAGTAGTTCATGGAAACATTATTCTTTCTTCTTCTTCTTCACATCATCATCATCATAACCATCAGCAGCAGCAGCATCAACATCATCATATCTGACTTTCATAAATTGATTACAATAAATAGATTTTTTTTTATTTTTGATTTATTATGGGTCCAAGTGCCAAAGTCACTGAAACATGAAATTTAGCTTCTAAAAAAACAGTTATAAACAAACCATTCAACTGTAAGGAAAATCATCTACAAGTAATATACATTTGAAATGATTGCCAATTTGTCAACCACTGGCCACCCCAGCAAAGTCAAGCCAGCAGCAGATTGTTTGATATGAAAAGAAGTCTCTAAGTGCCCCAAAATTTCATCACAGGATCTGCTGCTAATTCTTGCAACTGTTGTTGTGAAAGTGCATATGTCTACAATCAGAAAGCGATTGAACACATGGAAGGTATGCCGAGAAAAAGCATATGCTGTAAAAAAGAGCATAAGAGCAAGACTACCATTCGACAATATAAATATAGGCAAAGAGCAGGACTTCAGGGATAATATGTTTTTTTGGACAGACAAATCAAAGTTAGAGTTGTTTGGCCACAGTCATGGGACACGTGAACAGGAGAATAAATTAATACCAGTTGTGAAGCATGGTGACGGAAATGGTTTGGGGTTGCTTTGCCACCTCATGGACTGGGTTGCTTGCAGTTGGTGATTTAACAATGATTTTTTTACTCATAATAAAGAGTGCATAATGATAATGTGATGCCTGTCTGAAAGTTTAAGCTGAACCCAGGATATTATAACACTAGTAAAGGAATAGCTCCGTATTAAATGGCCAACTGAAAGCCAAGTTTGAAGTTTGAAATGTAGGCAGATTCAAAAAGGGCATCTTGCTATTAAAGGAAAAGTGATCAAAACAAGCTCATGTCATGTGTTTCCTTTCGGCTAAATATATCACCTTTATCTGTAGGCACTGTATTAAAGAGGGTGACAGGCTGCTTTGAACTCTGACCTCAAAATATTTCAACATCTTCAGTATGAACTGAAACACCAACACCCAATCAGGCCTTCTAGCTGGACATCAGTGGCTGACCTATTGTGCTTTTGTAGCTGTATTTACAGAAATCTCCACAGTAATGGTCCAAAATCCACATGAGAAGTGTTTTTATTTTTTTATTTTTTATTTTTTTTGTGGAGGCTGTATTAGCAGGAAAGAAGAAACAACTTAGTATTAATGAGGATTAGCACAAAACAGCACACTCAAATTAGATTTTTATAATATTTATTTATTTATACATATTTTTAAGATACCCTCAATTAGGTGAGCTCTGTGTGCTCTGAGGTTACTCTGCGCTTGGCTAACAACTAACCCTAAACCTTAGCCAGCTCGCTATTCCATTCATTTTAGAGTTACTCCAGAAAGAGAAACACAATTTTGAAGGAAACTTTTTGATGGTAAGCGCACGCACACACACACACGCACACACACATACACACACACACACATAACAACACACACACACACACACACACATATCTTTTGAAAGTAAGGTTGTTTTTTATTTTTTTTTTCACCAAACGCAACTTGATTACCCTACTGTGGGAAACAGGCCTGCAATCACTGTGTTCACTTGTTGCCTTTGGCGGAGGAAGAATTCTTGATTGGTGTGTGCCTAGCTTGAATGTGGCAACCAGCCCAGGCTTACTTCTATCGCATCATGTATGCATGCTAATGCTAAGTGGCTTGGTCTACCATTAAGGCTAGACTTCCATGAGGCCAGACTGGGGCCGGTGGTATAGTGGTTAGGGTTAGGGTGCTGGGCTCATGATCAGGAGGTCATGGGTTTGAATCCCCGTTAGCCCCACAATGTGCTAAGACCCCTAGGCAAGGTCTTAACCACAAGTGTGCCTCTTTCCACCCAGCAGTATAAATGGGTACCAGTAAAAAATACTGGGAAGGCAACCTTTAATGGACTAGCGTCCCATCCAAGAGGGGTTGAACTCCTAGTCACTTCATGCTTCAGAAACCGAGGATAAGCACCAGCCTGATGAGCTACTAGGCTTGTGTGTAAAAGCCCAACAGACTTACCTTACCTATTCCATGGAAAGTAACAACATTTGGACTTACCCCCCCCCCCCCCCCCCATTTTCCATTCATTTTCCAATATAAGAAAGTGACTATGACTGTCCACCATTTTAAATCAAGCATGATTTTTAATTCTGAGATTGCGCACCAATCAGATTGTGCCATTTCCATATACTATATTATCTTCTAAAAAAATTTAAACAACAAAGTGAGAGGGTGGAACAAACAGTTGTCAGACTTATATGTCTTATACACTTGAATCTATCCAGACAAGTGGATAGAAGTATAAATAATGAAGCCAGTGCAAAACGTCAATCTTTTTAAACTGGTTCTATGGTTTCCCTTTAGATCACAGAAGTCATTTGTCTCTGCTTCTTGTCTAGAGATAGAGATCACCCCTTCTACAACTTCAAATCAAAAAAAGTTCAGATGATATGGAAAATGCAAATGAAATAGAAAGCAGAGATGGAAAGCCGAACCAGCAGGAAAAATCTTTGACAGCGAGGGGAATGAGCTGCATTTTCACTTGGTAAACCTTCATGACTGAAGTGCCCTTGAGCAAGGTCCCCAGCCCCCAACTGCTCTCCGGTGGCCCTCAATGTATTGCAGCCCACCGCTCCAAGTGTGCTCACTGTTTATGTGTGTGTGCTCACTTGGATGGGTTAAATGCAGAGGCAATAATTTCCCTTGTGGGATTAATACAGTATATCAATTCAAAATAAAAAAATTCATTACATACAATATAAATCCATGATGTTTCATGTTTTGTTTTTTTTACATTTAATTTATGAACATACGACCCAGTAAATAATGATGTAATTTGAAACAGGTAATGTGAGCAGGTGATTGCAATGACAAAAGCAGTATTTAGAAAAGGTCTAGCCTTTGAGGATCAAGGTTAAACAACAGTAAGTTTATTTTGTTTGTCAAGAAATTTGTTAGAAAATTACTTAAAGGTGCCCTGCGATGGCCTGGCGAGCTGTCCAGGGTGTACCCCGCCCTCGCCCAGAGTCGGCTGAGATGGGCGCCAGCCTCTCCGCGACCCTAATTAGGAATAAGCAGTTCAGAAAATGAATGAATGAATGAATTACTTAAAGGTTACAGAAATATAAGAGGGGATTTGGATACTTCACCCTATATGGTGAATAAGATCATCAATGATTCTAGAAATCTGAAATAATTTCATAGCATAAAAGGCAATGGCACAAGCCTGAGCTGAACTCTCATGATCTCTTTCAGTTGGCACTATATCAAGGACCATCATTTAATTATAATGGATCTAAATAGATGGGATTACTTTTTAAAACGTTTGTCAAGAGTTAGATTTACAAATGGCAAATAAAATGTACTATACAAAAAGGAAACCTTATAATAACTATGTCCAGGAGACCTGTCAACGTCTCTGGGTTTAAAGGAATCTAACATGGACCATAACGCAATGGATATGTGGCTGTGGTCAGACCAGTCAACATTAGTATTCCAAAATATTCCAAATATTCTTTCTTAAAAGAAATGGATGTCATGTGCTTCAGACCAAAGACAAATATGTCACTTATTTCATATACGCATGTACATAGTTTAAACTAATGTGAGGAGTTGAAACACTTGAACTCATGTTTCCTTTCTCTCACTTTTTTTGTGCAAAGGATTGCAGTTCCCTAATTGAGAGCCTACAGAGCAGAACATCATATAAATAGCTCCAGTCCCTTTGAGAATACATAATCCTACATAGGGGGTATAAAACCTATTTGCCTTGCTGAATTATTACAAAATCAAAATACCAGCAGCCCTGAGAATGTGTTCATGAACAGCAGGATTGCAGTGAATAAAGACTGTCTTTGTTCAACACAAAATTAATGGGTCAAGATACAAGCACCAGAATTAAAATTCATTCATTCATCTTAAATAACTGTTGTTGTTTTTTTTTTTTCTGGACAGAGAACCTATCCCAGGATCACATGTCATGAGGTGGGCACACATTCTGGACATGATGATGGAAAAACACATTCACACACTCACTTATAAAAAGGAATGCATTGCCATAGCCAATTCTACCTAGTGAGATGTTTTCCACAGGTGGGAAGAAACTGATAAATGCCAAGTAAACCCATGCCAAGATACAGGTCAATTCCAGGTTTAAAAACATACAAGAAAGCTAAATAAAATGAGTTAAACCATCATAAGGTAAGAATAGCTGAACATTATAAATATACGGATCAGAGGAAGTAGGAACTATGGGACATAAACTCTGAGGAACTGTGGAAATAGGCTGAGGAACTAAACTAAAAACACCAGGCAGCACATAACCTCAAAACTCAACTACAAACAAAAGACCACAAGGGATGCTGACAAACACAGTGTTATAAATTCTGAAGCTGATGAGCACTAACAAGATAGAAAAATAAGACACAGGTGCAGACACAAACCAGAGGCAGAATACAGGACAGAGATATTTTGCAGGAGGACAATAAGGGAAATGAGAGGCATGAGAAAACTGCTAAAACAGACAAGGCAAACCAGTGGCATCTGTGACGGAAAATACAATAGGATAATAGGTTCATTTTTGTTCTGGCTGTTCTCTTTAAACTCTAAAGCAGAGTTACTACAAATGACAGGTTTTGTCAAGACCCATTTTCATATCTAAATAGTTTTACCTACATCCATTAATACATCAGTTGTATGGA
This sequence comes from Neosilurus hyrtlii, assembly GCA_028564935.1. Taxonomy (NCBI): domain Eukaryota; kingdom Metazoa; phylum Chordata; class Actinopteri; order Siluriformes; family Plotosidae; genus Neosilurus; species Neosilurus hyrtlii. The sequence goes on from JAOUQZ010000030.1 coordinate 8,122,402, forward strand.
TCTAACACAAAGCCACAGCACTCTGTTAGCGCTCCAACTACTCACATCTGCATCTGAATCAGAAGTATCCAACAAAAGATGTTCAGTATTTTAACCGACCAATTTTATTGTATTTTCCAAATATAAAGAAAGTTAGAATTTTGTGCCTGCAGCACACCTAATAAAAGTTCAGATGGACTTAAAATAAAATTGAAAAGTACAGAACATTCATGTATCAGTTTTAAAGTAATTGGTGGTAGGTGAGAAATTATAAATAGGTTCAAAATTGCCTCCACTAAAGGCTACGTCTTTGCAAGAAAGGATATTGTATTCAGAAGGAAAATTTCTTAATGAAAGATTGAAGAGAACTTATGTCTTTCAAAATCTGCAGTATATAATATTGTAAAAAGATTCAGGGAATTCAGACACACAATTCATTTTAGTGTGTAAAGTGCAAGGTCAAAAACCACAGAGTGTGTGGCCTTTGATCCCTTAAGTGGGAAGTTTGATCCCGAATAAGCAGCTATCATGCTGCTGTGAGAAACTGCCACGCCACTGTAGCTTCTCTGGTACTTCAGAATTTTGTTGTCACATAATGCAATAGGGTAGTGGGGGTTCGGTGGTTAAGGTGCTGGCTTACTGAGCCAAAGGTTGGGGATTCAAGCCCCGCTGTCACTGAGGTGTCTGTACTATCATCTGATGAGTTCACAATTCAGTTTATTCCCTGGATAAATGGACATTAAGTTATCTGTGCCAAAAACAAAAAGGACTGTCCACATTGCTATCAATGAAAGGTGCAAAAAATGATGACATGGGGATGCATTAGTGTTCACAGCATGGGTGAGAATACCATTGACATTGAGGCATGTATGGGAATTTTGGAGAGACATCTCCAAAGCTATCATACTTATTTTAGCAGGACAATGCCATTTTTCATACACTACAAAAGTGTGGCTTCAGAGTGTGCAAGTCCAGATTTGTCTCCTATTAAAATGTATGGCACATCACGAAGAGGAGAAGGGACTGCAAATTATTGAGCATCTGAAGACTTGTACTGAGCATGAATGGAGAACAATTCCAATTGCAAAACTGCAACAAGTATTCTCCCTTCCCAAATAATAATAATTAAAAAAAGTGTTATTAAAAAGGAAGGTGATGTAAAACAAATTGTAAGCATTTCTCTATCTCAACATTTGTGAAACATGTGACAGGCAATACATTTAAACTTTTTATACATTTACAATATTTAACTGAGATGGTGGGTGATACAGTGGCATAGAAAATAGTGTGTGTTGTTCCTGCAATGGTTTGTTTAAGTGTTCACCCGCCTTTGCCCTGCAGTCGGCTGTAATGGATTCCCGCCTCTCCACAACCCTAATAAAGGATAATGCAGTTCAGATAATAAGATGAGACATAATTATTCAAATTTTACTTACTACAATGGTCCTGGCTTTTCATCAAGGTTTTAAATAATTCATGATAGGCAAATAGATATATAGATAGGTAGATATTACAGATAAATAGATAGATAGATAGATAGATAGATAGATAGATAGATAGATAGATAGATAGATAGATAGATAGATAGAGATGGAGCAAAAATTATCTGATAATACAAGGTTTGCACACAAATAAGTTAAGAAAGAAGTGGGGAAATTAATATATAAAATAATTAGATTAAAAATAAAAAAGATATAAAAAAAGATATAAAAATAATTAGATTATTTCAATCATTGAGGTTAGCATTGTTGAAGTGTCAACATGAACATCAACAAGGTGTTGAAATTTCACACATTTCTTCTAAACATTAACAAAACATTAACTTAAATAAATAAGTAAAACAAGCAAATAAAAAGTCAAGGCTGCAATATAGCTAGTGGCCATTAAAGTGGATGAGACTACATATTAAAAAATACATTATTGGAAACTGTAATGATGAAAATGTTAGTCCAAAAAAACTTTTTATATTAATGTGTTTATGACATAAATATGCAATTATTCCTTATTCTCTAACAGTGTCATGAAGACATGAAAAACAAACAAAAAACAAACAAAAAACAAACAAAAAAAAACGAAAAAAAAAAAGACCAGCAGAGAAATATGACAAAGAAAGAAAAGTTTGAGACTTTCAAGGCAGGTATTAATATTAATACCATGCCATAGTGTCAGTAATGTAACTTAAAAATTGCTGATATCAAATTAAATTGAATAAGGACCTGAAGTGAAACACGTTATCTGCCTCAATTAATACAATATAAACATTATATCACATTTTTATTAAAAGTCATGTGACTTTTATTCAAAAGTTGTTGCTGAGGCTGCAACTGAAAGTGGACATGGGAACACAAATAAGACCAAATAAATTCAGATTACAAAATGTTCAATAGTCATTAAATACGCACCTTAAATACATTTAATTAAAAAACTGCCCATCTGTAGCTGAAGCTATTAAAGAGCCTGAAGCTGAGATGTAACTAGAGTTGAATGTGAACTGCAGCTGAAGCTGAAAGTGTAACTGAAGCTAAGGCTGCAGATGTTGCAGAAGCTTAAGGCTCAGACTGAAACTCTACTGCTGAAGCTGAGACCGAATGTGTAGTTTAAGATGAAACTGTTACTCACACTGAAACACACTGTCTCATTAAAACAATCACTCACATTGATTTACCGCTTTAGCTTTAAAATAAATATCACAAAACAAAAACATCCAACTTTACACCAAATATCAACTACTTTGCAAACCTGCTGACATTAGTTCAGTTCATATACAAATTATAGCATCTTGTAATAATACATTGTGTGACTTTTGTGAGGACAATCTGAAGTTGAAGTCACAGAAAGAAGACTTGAGTTTGTTGAGTTTTTTTTCCCCCCGTGAAATTTTACCTTGAGGATATAATTCCTAAAATGTGAAATACCTATTGGTAAAAGTACATATCTGGACAGCCGTTCATGTTCCTTATTATGATTATGAGAAAATTTTATATAGTGTCTACCAGTGTGTAATTTTTCTTTTTATTGCAATGCAGTTCGATTTGTAAGTAGAAAATAGAAGCAAATGCAGGCAAAACAAGAGATCCCAGAGAGTGCAAACCTCCTCCAAGCTCAGCAATCCCCATATGAACTAAAATTGTCCTGAATATTAATAATAATAGTAGTAAATTTAAAAATCTGATGGAGTCTTTATGGTCTAAAGCAAGAATGATATGATGAAAAAAATATAGACATATACTGACATTTCAACGATCAAAGCAGGAGAACAGAAACCAAACACCAAGGAATTAGCTGAGCTGGAAGGTGCTTAACTAATTTAGGAAAAACGTATGACACCACAGTGTTGTAACTGTCTTAGGGCTTCAAAGCCAGACCACAGATACGCCAGACTGAGGTGTACAGAAACAGATAGCGCTCTAAAACAAACTCTTACACAAGATTCAAATGCCTAGTCAATTTCACTGTCTTCACTTATTAACCATTGTGTTTCATATGTATTTAATTTCCTGTATATATATATATATATTCTATTAAAGTTATCCTATGTACTTTGAATCTTTAAAATATTTTTACAGTGTAGCCATGTGAACAAAAAGAGTATCTGACATGATGTATGATGTACATGCAAAAAATCTTGTAAGCTTACGAGCCAGACAGCTCTGACTGTGAAACACTAATACAGGCCTGTCAGGTTGACTCACAGGATCGCAGGAACACCCTGTTTTCGAGTATTTTTTTCCTTTCTTACCTTACTTAATGATAAGGTTTTTAACTTATCTCTAACAAATATCATACACACTGCAGCTTTAATTAAAGAAAAAACAAAGATCAATTTTTGGATCCATTTTAGGTTTTAGTAATGTTTGTGTGACAGTTTGCTATTCACCGAAGGTGGTTATGTACGTAAACTGGACGTAAATTTGAAGCTAAATTGAAGCATAAAAATCGAAAGGCTTTTGAGAAAACTGAGGTAAAAATGGCATACGAACCCCATTCGAAGCATTTCACAACAGTTGAGCACTGGGTAATTCACATCTGAATGTGGCAGCACGAACACACATTCACAGGTGAGTCAGTGAAACCAAATGCTGGCTGAATATAAATTGGCAGTGAGCACTCTTCCTGCTTCCTGATTATGTATTCACCTTGGCGCTCAGCTTAGCATAGTGCCTCTGGAGAAAAGGCTTCATGTTAATTACATAGCACGAGGAAATAAAAGTCATGCAAATGGTGTACTCTGAAACTGTGATGCGGAAAGGTATTCAGCTCTCCCTGTTATTTTTGCCACTGGGTATATGGGTGAGGATCATGTCAACAGTGTCCAGTTAGGAAAAGAAACAGAGGTGTAGTGTGCAAAGGTCAGCCCCAACTGTGCTGTTGCATAGCCCTGTTTAAATGACCAAACATTATGATAAATTACAGCAAAATTACACTTACAAACCTTTTTGTTCCCCTTAGGAAGACTACACAGTAATGCTGGGTAGGACTCCCACTTTGCTCATCAAACAGCCTCTGTTCTTTATGGCATGGATTCCCAAGGTGTTGAAAACATTCCTGGTTAGTGTTAATATGACTGAATCACATAATTGCTGTAGATTGTTCAGGTACACATTCATGCTGTGAATCATCCGTTCTGCCAAACCTCAAGGGTGTTATTTTGGGTCCAGAACTGGTGACTATGATGGACAACTAGAAGCAGTGTGTAAAGCTTATTGGGTGGGATGTCCCAGGATGGTAACAATACCTGAATTTTTGTTCCATTTGGCTGTCCATCTTTCTGTAATGACAGAAAGAGATACAGACGGACACAGAGTCTGACTGCCGAGTATTCCCGTAAAGTGGTCTGCCCGTTACATGGGTCATCTGACAATGAGTTCATTGTGATGTTCACTGCAACAATATGGGGAAATTTTGTACTTTGTTACACTGAACATTATAATTCTGGAAGTAATATTAGAAGGTTGGTAAATTATGCTATTACGGGATGCATGAGCTCAGCAGTAAAACTCTGAGAGGTTATGACATTAAATCAAACCTCTACTGGTATTCAGCAGCTTGGTTTGTGCCAAAACATTTCCCGCACGATTACACTCCAACTGGTGTGAACTGTTAACATAGCAGGTTAGGCCTGTAGACTCCTGCTGCTGTTTATCTGTCAGAACAGACATCAAAATTCATCAGACCAGGTGATGCTTTTTCAATCTTCACCTTTAAAAAGTGTGAGACTCTGCACCCAGTGCAGCCTCAGATTCCTGGTTTTTTTTGTTTGTTTGTTTTTTTTTTGTACCAGCAGGAGTGGAAACCAATGCAATCTTCCACTGTTGTGGCCCATTCACCAACCAAGGTTTTGAAGTGTCTAAGGTTTGACCTTTCGGCTCACCACAGTTGAAAACAGTGAACTTCAGTTACTATAGCCTTCCTGTCAGTTAGACCACTCTGGCCATTCTCCACTGACCTGGATGTGAACATTAAAGGCATTTCTACATACAGAACTGCTTCTCACTGAACATTTTTGATTTTACCACACCATTCTATGTAAACACTACAATCTGTTGTGCATGAAAGTCCCAAAATCTTAGCAGTACCTTCATTCATTCATTTTCTGAACCTAATCCTAATTAGGGTCACGGGGAGGCACTCAGCAGTACCTGAAATACCCAAAGCAGTCCGACCATGCTACATATGTACAACACTGATGATACAATATTGTGGAAACATCATCTACAAGGGTGTGAATGAGCACCCTCTACAGGTGGAGAGGTGTCGGGATGAAGCAGCAAGTAACTTGTTGATAAGTTTCACCTGTGTGTAATCATCGGCACCTATTTAAGTGTGTTTTTTGGTTGTGCTTACAGAGACAGACAGACAGACAGACACACAGACAGACAGACAGACACACAGACAGACAGACAGACAGACAGACAGACACTTTCTGCAAGCAGCTGTATGAAGACCATTTAGTGAATGTTTAAGTTATTCTGCATGTCTCAACAGTATGTAAAGTGCTTACTGTAAGTTATGTTGGATTGCAAAAGTGAATAAACAGAGTGAACTGTCCTCCTACCTCAGGGTCTTCAGTTTCCAGAACCTGAGAGCAGTTACAACCTTAAATATTGCATAATGTATAATTCAGCATGGCTTGAGATGCCTGGTGACTTATATTTTGGTAATATAAAGCTTGGAACCATATATTTTTGCTCAAATAGAACTTTTGGAGTCAAGATTTTTTCAAGGATTTTTATTTTTTGTCAGACAGCATAATGACTCAGTGGTTAGCACTGTCATCCCACAGCGAAAAGGTTCTGGGTTTGAATATCACGTCTGACTGAGGCCTTTCTCTGTTGAATCGGTTTCCCCGCGTATGTGTGGGTTTCCTCTGGGTTATCTGGTTTCCTGCCACAGTCTAAAGACATGCACATTAGATCAATTAGTGACTGTAAATTGCCCAAAGTAGTGTGAATAGTTGTTTGTGCCAGTGTTAGGCCTGCAACAGATTGGGTGGGATGAACTCCATCTTCCTCTATGACTCTGCTGGATAAGTGGTAAAAATATCGGATGGACAGAAGTAGCATGTACAGTAAATATAAAAGTACTTTGAAATTTTGCTGTCATATTTAACAATTAACTTTTGGTCAGAAAGTCTTTTTCTCTTGTTTGGATAAGTTTCAGGGTGAACCTTGACTAGACTTTGTTCTACCCATCTTTGTTCATGTTCTGTGATCTTGGGTTTCTTTGGCCATCCGGTAAGGTAACACAGTTTGGCTGGAGATCAGATACTACATAGTAGATGTTTGCTTTAGTTCTTCCTCTTCATTCCTTCTCTTGTTAGTGATTTGCAAGTGAAAGTGGATCCTCCTGTTGCAGGATGAGACATTTTATTTTGAGTATAAGTGTTAAAATTGGTAACAATTTTCAAGATCGGTTCAATAAACAAATTTGATACCTGAACCTGCAGGAAAATGTGTGTGGGGCGGGAGCACCTTCCTTTCCTCCACATTTATGGCCGAAGTGCCCTTGAGCAAGGTGCCTAATCCCCAACTGCTCTCTGGGTGCCACCAATGTGTGTGGCTGCCCACTGCTCCAAGTGTGTTTGGGCTCACTCTTTGTGCGCGCGTGTGTGTGTGTGTGTGTGTGTGTGTGTGTGTGTGTGTGTGTGCTCACTTTGGACGGGTTAAATGCAAAAGCATTAAATTCCCTTGTGGGATTATTACACTATATAAAAATCAGAATTCTCTCATCTCTTCCTGTTTGACATTCACACATTGTTACTAGCAGGAGCATATTAGCAGCTGAAGCTTCTCTTATCTAACTGGGACCACAAATATCACCATTATGATTTTATGGATACACAAAGCACTTTCTTAGATGAAATCATGAGAGTCTGTGAGTGACTGTAATTGGTCTGTGAGTAATAGTAATACCATGCAAATTTACGTTTCTGGGGGAGATGTGCCCAGCAGATTCCCGCACAAATTCTATATCACATGATTCTAGATATTCTTTCTTTTCTGTAGTGCAATCTGTCGAGGTATTTAGTAACTGTTCTATTTATACAAATAGAGGGTTTTTTTATGCAGTTTATCTTTCATAGAATAATTCACTAACTGTCTGTCTTGTCCTTTGCATAGTAGCACTGCTGGGTCCATGTCTGTGTTCAACCGGACCTATTTTTCCCAGTGCCTATGTTCCTCAGCCCTGTGCTCCCCAGTACTAATGTTCCCAGGAACCCTAACCCGAATATTGTATAAATTGTTGCTTTGATGAGTATGTTTGATTTAGTTTTATCATGCTTCTTTTACAATATAGATACAATGCTTTAAGCTTACTTCTATAAAGTAGACAATACAATGGAAGACCCATTAATTTAATAAGGACTGGGAAACATCGGGAGAGGGGAACGTTGGGTCTGGGGAACAGGGAGCTGATCCCCTTATTATCTTAAAGGGTTTTGTTCCTCTTACACAGTAATTTTTTATCACTAATTATTTTATTTATTAGGGGCAGTGGTGGTAAGGTGGTGGATTACTGATCCCAAGGTCGGGGGTTCAAGCCCCACTATCAACGGGTTCTCACTGCTGTCCCCCCCAGTTCAGCTAACTGGGTTATCAAAGGCCGGCCATGTCTCTCACTGTCTATGGTGGGAGGCATGTAAAAGAACCATTGCTAATTTTCGTCAAGAGTAGGCTGCATAGCCATCAGCGTGTTTCTGCCCTGTGATGGCCTGGCGAGCTGTCCGGGGTGTACTCTGCCCTCGCCCGGAGTAGGCTGAGAGGGGCGCCAGCCTCCCCGCGACCCTAATTAGGATTAAGCGGTTAAGAAAATGTCATGACATGACACGACATTTTATTTATTAAGTAATGCTACATCATAATGCTAATGTACATTTTATCGACTACATGTGTAACATATCAAGCTATAGAATGTTTGCCAAGCAAGCTAATTTCTGCCATACTTATGATAGTTTAGTAGCTTTAAACAGTTGTTGCCTCACCAATCTCTCTTTCTCTCTCTCTCTCTCCTATCTTTATTTATAGTTTATAAAGTGCAAAATGGTGCTGCCTGTCATCTTACTCATACTTCCTGGAAATGTTCCCATATCTGAAAACTTAAACTTATGGCTTTTACCTTTAACTGTTAAAAAGTGCTGACACTACAAATTGCTCCTCATAGAACAAAAAAAAAAAAAAAAAACACTTAAAAAGTCAAGAGTACAAAACTGTTTTAAACCAGGGGTGTCAAACTCATTTTCACTGAGGGACACATCACAAAATTTCTAGGTCACCAAGGGGTCAAATAATCACAGAATATCCATAAAAAAGGGCATGGAATGAAATCTGTACGGCAAAATGATTAGTTGAGGTATTTGTTCTATTTTCCTTTTTTCACTTTCTTTTTCTAACAACTTTTCATGCTTTTTTTTAAAGTGCTTATTGGGAAATTATTTTCTTTATTAAGAATTGTAGTGTTAATAATAATTTAAACTCTGTTCTTTTATTTGTTCTCCAAGGGATATAAAAAAAAGACATTAAAAGCTTTAGACAAGTTTTGCAAGGTGTCACCCTTAAGTCTCAAGCATGACTCCTGTTGCTATTCTAAGTCTCACCCTATTTCTCCTAGTGAATTTTAGGAGACATAAATAAGACAATATAGAAATTTAAATAAGACTGAAGTGAGAAGCAAATGTTTGTCTCCTGAGCTTCAGAAGAGAAAACAGTGAACAGTAAAATTTTCCTCTGGCTGTGTGCTTATGTGTATACAGTAACATATCAAAAGTAAATAGACACCCTTTTAAAAATATTTATACATAGTATACATCGAAACTAAATTAAAGCTGCTTCACAGCAGTACTTCGACTCACTTGGAGATCTTCTGCAGCATGTGTTCCCTTAAAATGGGGATTATTTTCAACAGCCCACTTGTCAGTTGAAGACACCAGTCAGAGGGTCCATATCAACCTGAGCAAGATGCTGTTGATTCCTTGCCTTTGCTGATAAATTGTACAATCACTCTGTTGACTATATTAAGAAGAAGTCCAAGATTTTTTGCAGTCTAACACTGCCCTTAGATTGACACACCATATCCCCTCTTTGAAAATCAGACAAATATAAACCTGTTTATGCTTCAGACTCAGGCTCACCGCTGTCCTTCAGGCTCATCCCTGTGAAAGTTCTCATCTATAAAGAGTCCACTGTATAATGTATGATAATAAACCCACACACTACTATTCAAGCTTCTACTATACTGCAGAAGGCCTTTCATCTCAGGGACTATTTAGCAATATCCACCAAGCCTGGGGTGAATAATTGTTCTACACTGGAACATAAAGAAAATTACATTAAAAAATATATATTTTTTTATTTTAACAGTTTGTTGGGTGGGTAATGTCTATTAGTAAATACCATATGGAAATGGGGCGATCTGGCTGGTCTGCTATCTGGGAAATAAGAGACATTATCCAGAGTGGATAATGCTTGAATCAAATTGATAGCCATTCACGGGTTTTCACAGTCAGTGTGGAGCAGGAGGCATTTTTTGTTGTTTTATCAAGTTTCCTCCATTATTTAAAAATAAGGAAAAAATAAACCAGAGCATTTTCGGTTTAGTTTGCTTTTCTTGTTTTTTTCATGTAGTATAAACTGAAACTTTAATTTAACACAACATATGGAGAGTGGTTTACTTACGTTTCTGTGTAGTATATAGTAAAATGCTGAATGAGTTACAGAGCACTCATGCTCTTCTTAGAGCATGCAAAGCTCATCTGACAAGTAATCGTTGAAATATGTGAAAAAAAAATCTATAAAAATCTTGAAGTTCCTGTATATACTAAAATAATTATGTGCCTCAGGCTCAACTTACTGTCTCAGGAACTATTCAACGATAGTTAATTCAGAACAGCTAATTATCCTGAAATAGCAAACCAATCAGATCACAGTTTGTTGATTGTAAGAACACACACACACACACACACATTGCATAAGACTATTTATTGTCTATTTTGCAGATATGTAGACATTGTTGACTGACTCTGTGCTGTTCTCTGTGCAGGGCCTCCATGGTGTATGTCCATCCATCCATCCATCCATTTGCTGAACCGCACAATCCTACTAGGACTGACTTTTTTGGATGAGGTTTTGGTGACATCCAAAGGAATCAGGGCTGAGGCCACTTGCTATGACCTTGATTATTCCAATTTCACAAAAATGAAATTCAGTAATTCATTTAATATACTTGGTATAGCATAAAATAAAGCATTTATTTAGCTCTTGCTGAAAGTAGCATAGCCAGCAGCCTTTTTGCAAGCTGTCACTTGTGAATCAACTTTGGCACCTTTGGCCCATAATACATTGCACACATAACCTTCAGATTCTTCAGGAGTCTGAGCACAATTCTGACAGAACAATGTATGCTTTTAACCAATCAAAACACAGACAGTGAGTACAATGTATAATAAAAACACATATCAGAGGCGAAATATATTTATCATCACGATTTTTTCAAATGCTATCATTCAGACTGTAAACTTTTGTGCAAACTTAGTGTTTGTAACCTGACCAGCTCACCAGACCATCGCAAGGCCAGCATACACACAACCATTCACACTTGCACTAACACTAAGAATCAATTTGGAACAGCTAGTTAGCCTAATGTGCATGTTTTTGAACTGTTGAAGGAAACTGAAATAACCAGAGGAAACTCGTGCATGCAGGGAAGGTACATGCACACTCCACTCCGAAATGCCAGAGCTCGGGAAATGAATCCAGGACCTCCTTACTATGAGGCGAGTGTGCTAACCACTTTACCACCGGTCCACATAATATTATTATTGTTGTTATTATTATTATTATTATTATTTATATACAGAAACACACAGGCTAATGGTCATGTTCACAGAATAAGCTGGCAAATGTTGTGGTGTGAAATATTGGAGATGGCAGGCTCTTTATTATTCATAAAGGAGAAATCCCAGAGTACTGTGAGAGGTGGAGAAGAGGAAAGGGGAGGGACAGCTGATTATAAATTTATTAGCCTGAGTGTCCTCTTGCTTCTCTTCAGCAACAACAACACACACACACACACACACACACACACACATTTTAATTTTTTTTTTCTGATTCATGTGTTTATATTTACTTGCATCATTTATTCAAGGTAAGAAATGAAGCTAAGCCTAAAACACAGCGAATAAGGATTCTGCATGTTTATACTGTGGAGATACTGTGAGCAGATGTTCATTTTTATTATTCTCTAAACACTGAGTCTGATATGTACAGCAGGAATTCGTATTTTACTGCTGCTCAGAACAATTTGATACTAGTACTATAGCTCACATGGTGCCTAAACTGCAGGCATGTATAAAAAAAAAACCTGCCAATCCGAAATGACAGACGCAGTGAAAAAGTACTGATTGCATCGCAAAGGCTGATCTCTCTCTCTCTCTCTCTCTCTCTCTCTCTCTCTCTCTCTCTCTCTTGCTCTCTCAGGCATTGCTGTTGTTATTTGAATTGGCAAGGGAGGTCTGCCTGAAGAAAGTAGGGCAATCGGAGAGAGACCTCTTGACATTAGCCAGAATAGCACAGCTGAGTACAAATCATATGATTCACACATAAAGAAAAGAAAAAAAAACAAAACCCAGAGCATTACAGAAACATAAAGAGAGGAAAACTGACAGGTAGAGAAACTCTCAGCAGGTGAAACTCACAGCAGGTCAAAAATACAACGATGATAAGGCTATCAGAACCGTGTAATACTTCTGAATCTAAAAATAACCCAACATTTCGTACAAATGTCAAAGTGATGTATCTCCATAACAATCATTTGACCTTCACAGAAAAACCTGGATGTGATTTTCTTCTGATGTGTGATGATCAGAAGACATATCTTTCTGTGTATAACATCAGTTTAGTTTAAAATATTCTTTTACTTATTATCAGAGTGCGCATTGTTCCAAATTGAGACAAATCCTTATATTACATGTAAATGTATAAATATACATCATGGCCTTTTTATGTAATTGCAATTCAAAGAATGTACATATTATAATTTTAAACAATTTTCATATTTTTTTGACATATTACATTTTAAAAACAAAATCATCTCATAAATAATAAATTAGGGTCAAAGTGTATCAAGACAACACTTGCTGCAATCCTACTACTGAGCCAAAGCAGGATGAGCTAGTGCCTCCTCGGGGCTACTTTCACGGCTCAGTGAATTTGGCCCTACGATTATCCATGGGCCAGACAAGGCCAACTAGTGCTTAATACAGGGTGTCTAGATAGAAGACGTTACATCTTTTTTTTGTGTGTGAAAAAAATTCAGCTGAACAGCTGACAAAAGTTAAACTATTTTAGCCAGATATAGCAAAAAACTTATAGAAATATATATATATATATAAAATTATCATATTTTCAAGAAGTAGCATATAACCTCCTTTTATGTAGAATGCTAGTTTTACAGCATTACTTCATAATGCTGAGGTGAGCATAAACAAGCTTTTTTGTTGAATTCTGGGCTATAAACACGATAATAGAAATGGAAACAGAGTTTCCTGTTCAAAGTCTAAAGCCCCAGGCTAAACGCTTGAGTAGTCTTAAGATAGACCTTAAGATAGACCTTGCTCACCCCAGCATGAGAGCAGTCAAAAAAAAAGCACAGTTTGTAAACAGAAATTATGAATGTGCTTATATGCATACAGAGCAGGGAAGTAAGATATGATCACAAGACATTACTTGAGACACATGTGGAGTCTGCCAGGTGGGAACTTATGTACTTCAAGCTGTCCTGATTATCCAGTACATGTGTTACCACCAGATGTGAGAAGGGCATTCATTCATCCTAGGGCATTATAGTGTAACCTAATGGCATGGTTTCGAATAGAAATGATGAGAGATGGGAGGAATGGAAAACCCATGTGAATGTATTCAAAATGAGAACATGCTAAACGTGAATTTGAACCAGAAACACGGGAGCTGTACTGAACTCATTACTTTCTTTAGCTGAACAAGTTATCTAATTATCACTCTTTGTAAGTCGAATTGATTGTTTGATAGTGAAGAAAAATATTGTGTTTGTTGTGTAATGCTGCACCTGGTCTGCTGTCCTTCAGTATTTACCTCTATGCTATAAGCTCAAACGGATGTTTGCTCAAAGGTGGAAGATGCTGGCATTTCGATCAAAGGTATTGACTCGTCCATAAACAGAAGCAAAAGATCATTTTAGCATGTACAGTACACAGATGCAGTTTTAAATGCCTTCTGTCCATCTCTTCTTAGCACTTGTCCCTTTAAAATGCCGGTGTGTGGTTTTGTGTAAATAAAGGAGATGCTGGCCCTAAAACACATATTAAGGAAGCCTGCTGCTCCTCACAACTAAACAGTGTGTAGGAGTGTGTGTTTTTGGAGTCTGGAGACAAGACAAGGTAAATTTCATATTTAAACCTCATTTAATGAGTGTGATTAGATTAGTGTCTAACGGACTAATGTTTACCAACACATTACGAGATGATTCATCTGTTTTTCCATCAACTATTTTTCCATCAACTATTTTTGAAGATCTTTGCTGAACCAGCACCATGTGAATTTATGTGCGGTAATGTTGTATTTGCTTGGCAAATAAGGATACAAATAATCAAAACCATAAATTTTTTTACATTAACAAGTATTTGTTTGTTGGTTTGTTTGTTTATTTATTTATTTACAGAACTCAAATCCAGGACCTTGTTGTTGTGAAGCAGATGTGCTAACCACTACGCCACTGTGCCACCCCTTGCACTGTTATTTTCTTTTAAATATTTTGCATTGAATCCAGCATTCTATAATAATTTAGTAAAATTGGAACATATTACTGGATCCTAGCAATGGGGGAGGTGGAATTCAGTATATCACAGTTATGTATTACTGTATTCGTGTTGGTTTATTTGTTTATTTGCTTCTACTTTTTAAGTTTATAAAGTGATGCACAAGGAAATTTGTAATGGTTTAATATTAACAATGGGTTGGTCCCTAAATTGCAATTAGGAAAATTCTTGCCATTCCAAGAGCAGGTGCAGCTAAGTGTGAAAGAGCCTCCACATAATGTGGCCTCTATGCAGAAAGTTTTTCAGCATCCCATCATTATTCTAAAACTTTTAATAGGTACATAAGGAATTCTCATATAAGACAAAAGGTTCACTCAGGGCAAATAAAAGAAAGAAAAAAGAGTAAAATGCACTGATGGACAGAAGAGGAAGAAGGTAGGATGAAAGGTATAAGAAGGGTCCATGTGTGGAAATGGAGATTAATAAAGGTCAGTTGGTGGTTGAACATTTTAGACCTATGTTGAAAGACTGGTGAGTGTTCTTCAGAAACGTGTGTGGGTGTGCGCTTCTTCTGTACTTACTTTTTGTCAGCTGTTTGCAGTATGTCAGGCAATAATATGCTGCCTGAATCTAAAGGACCAAAGAAATGAAAGATCTTCAGTGTTTCCTCTCCTGTCAACTTCTGGAGAATTTCCAGATCAGCCTAAAACTTTATGATGACAGTATGCAGCTCTGTATAAAAATTCCAGAAATTTTAGGTTCCCACAAGGTGAATGAAAAAATATTTACGGATAATCAAATTCATGTTTGCACACATGAAACTTAATTCAGTACAGTTTTTATACATCATGTGTTAAAGATGACCTCCTCCAAACATTAGCTATATGAAGTAAAATAAAAATCAAAACAAGGGGCGAGGTCAGGGGAACAGTCTGAACACCCAACATCTCCACACAACGAGATCACCCGATCCGGAACCACCTCCCTCAGTACTTCCAGTGATCTTTGAGCTGTGTGTCCCATAGTTCCATCCAGCTAAAACCACACATTGAGGTCTTTAAGGTGTTCAAGTTAGGGTTGGGCTACCAACAGACCATAGCACTATCTATTAGGACCGAAAGGTCGCTGGTTCAATTCCTTAACCGACAGGAAAAATGTGTGGCTGGTGAGCTGCACCTTCCCTTCCTCCACATTCATGGCTGATGTGCCCCTGAGCAAGGCACCTAACCCCCAACTGCTCTCCGGGTGCCACCAATGTGTGTGGCAGCCCACTGCCCAGAGTGTGTGTGTGTGCACATTCTTTGCGTATGTGTGTGCTCAGTTTGGATGGGTTAAATGCCGAGGCAATAATTTCCCTTGTGGGATTAATACAGCATAGCAAAATGTAAAAAATTGAATGACCTTTCATGTGTGCAAATAGTACCTAGATTACCTTGCCTTTTATTAACCTTTTAAATGTGGGGGCTTTATTTATTTATTTGTTTTTTTGTTTTTTTTGCTATATATATATGGGGGTGGGGTGGTGTTGTTAGGGTCCACCCAGTATATTTTTATATTTCTTGTTCCAGAGTTGGTTGTCTTAATAAACATATTTCTAATAAATGTTTTAATCACAACCATTTTGCTGACAGGTAGAACTTTCTTTTATTGTACATTACATGTAAGTCCTTCATTTCTAATAATTTTCAATCAGAGTTCCTGTACAGATGAAGATTTAAAAGTCTGGAATAGACATGCCAACATATATTTGCATAGCAGCTTTGCATTTCAACGTACTAGTACACCGGAAGAAACTCCATAATAAAACGGGCCGTTGATCTTTTAACAGCTAATATATGAATTTGCCAGTATTATGCCAGTACACTATCTGAAAGCCTACCTCTTTCCCCATTTCCCACTTGATGTTTGCAGGGCTTGGAAATTTCAGTGTGTGAAGTCTTTTAATACCTGGTTCATATCACACAATTTGAGACCTAATTTTCCAGATACAGCTTTTGGGGATCCTTGTGGAAAGCCTCAGATGGGAAGCAAATTGCTGATGCATTGCAAACACCATAAAATATCTAGCAGGCTAAAATTCTAGGCCCTGTAGTGATTCCAAATCCTAAAGTGTGAAATGTATTGTGACTGGCTGTGATTGGAAATCTGTGACTGGAAATACAGCAATCTGAAGACTCTGAAAGTCATGTAGTGTGAACTGTACACAAGATGCACTAGTGCAGCCAGTTTGGTTTCTACCCATTTTTTTAAACAAGAAAATTAAAGACTGCTCTGAACTATTAGGTCTAACACTTTACAAATAATGTTAATTATGGTAATAATTTGTACATGAATTTGAAGTGCATATAGAGGCAAAAAAGACAAATGAAAGCACATAAATGGCGTGATGGCTGTCTAAAATTAAGGGATTTCTATATAT
>JAOUQZ010000030.1:8141018-8159283 GCA_028564935.1 Neosilurus hyrtlii
TGTGTGTGTGTGTGTGTGTGTGTGTGTGTGTGTGTGTGTGTGTGTGTGTGTGTGTGTGTGTGTGTGTGTGCTTTTTAAGATAATTTATGAAGGGTTTTAGGAGCTCAAACTGATTGATTGGCATAATCTTCTTTATTGCCTCTACGGCCCAAAAGGACTATTCACATTTGCACCTCTGCTTTAACTGTGAGCAAACATGGGAGCGACCCAGCTTTACTTTTCTCCTTTATAGATTCATTTCTACTCCCTTTCCTCAGAGAAGCTTAGCAGATCTAAACCCAGGGCTTCATTTTGCACTCTCTTTTCTCATCTGTAACACCACTGATCCCAAGGTCCTTAAGTGTACCCTACTTTAAGACTTTAAGTATGTACTCTTACTGCTAAGACTACCAGATAATGCTAAGCTTCAACTAATAGTTTATCATTTTCTCCCAAAGGCTGGCTCTTTTGGTTGTACTGTACCTGTAGACCAGATTAGAATAGAGATAGTCAAGGACATTTAGGGAATTCTGCTAATATCTCAGTCTGGATAAATGATCATCAATTTTAACTCAATCATTTGAAAACAGAGCTTCTTGTCATCCCAGCAAGATCCACAATCCAACACCCCTCTGCGTCACAGTTAGGATGAGCTTTGCACTGTAAATATCATGAAGGTATACTAGAGTTGTCGGGTTAATAATTGATGTTCAGCTTGCTCTGCAGCATGTTGTAGTAAAGCCCTAATCTTGAAAGTTTGCTTATAATATCAGACCAGACTGTACCGCTTGTCCAAAGGATGTATATACTTGAGCCCGGAGTAATTGGTATAAACTGATGCAGTGACCCTAACTGTTTAGTTGTGCTTATAAGAGGAAGTTAAATAAAACAAATATGTCTGAGAAAAATGCATGGCAAAGGAATATATGTAAATAGCCTTACTAAAAAAACCTTATGTCGAGACTTACAATAGAAAAGAACGTACCATATACAGTATATTATTCAATTTTACCTGATCTTTACCAGACTTCTATTCTCCATCCCTCTTGTCATTTTCTTAGGATGATTATGATGACCCTCTGACAGCGTTGGGTTGTAACAAATTTCTTGTGACTTCAGAAAATTTGTGCGATGTATTATCAGAAGATGACATGTAGCAGGGATGGCCTTGGATTTACACAGTAAAGTCATGCGTGTTGAATTAATACTTTACTGCCTTAGTGTGCATGTTTAGTACCATACCAAAGAAACATTAATGGTTTCTTACTGTCAAAGCATGTGCTTCATCATGTAGACAGATAGTTACAGGCAAAGATAAACACATATGAAGATTACTTTGTTGGTGTGTATGTATGTATGAAGATCACTATGGATTCAATAGGTCTACATGGAAAAATTCACCATCAGCTGGACAAGACTCTCATTGCTAAGTGAATGTGTTACCTCTGATCTAATAATAAACTTCTAGGTATTCATATTTTATGTATTTTATTCAGATATTTCTCAAACCTGGTCCCGTGACTCATTAAAGCAATACATTATCATGTCACAATATACCTTTAGAAACCTAGTCCATTTCCTCTCAGAATTAAGCTTTATGAATTATTCAGGCCTGATACGAACATTATAATTCGCCTGAGATTAATTATTTATCATTGGGGGGGAGGGGGGGTGTAAAAAGAAAAAAAAATCTGAGAGAAATATTAGTCAAAGCATTTGTAGAGAAAGTAGGCATTTAGGAAAATCCATAGCGTTTGACTCTGTAAAGAGGGAAATGAAGAGAACCCACACATAATGAAGGAAGAAGGTGTAGTATAGCCTGACATATAGTTGGAAAGTGAACAAATGATGTGAGTCTTCCCTCATTAAAAGACACTAAAAGGGAGTGTATTGGGCAATGGTGGCTTAGTGGTTAAGGCTCTGGATTACTAATCAGAAGTTGGGGGTTCAAACCCCAGTACCACCAAGCTGCCAGTGTTGGGCCCATAAGCAAATTGTGTAAATAGGCTAAAACAATGTAAGTCCCTGTGGATGAGGGCATCTCCCAAAGGCTATAAAAGAGCTCAGACATCTGGGGGAAGCTCGGGGTAGAGCTGCATTGAAAGGAGTCAGCCTAGGCTGTTTGGGTATCCGATTAGAGTGCCTCCTGGTTGCCTCTCTTAAGGGTATTTTCCAGGCACATCCAACTAGGAGGACTGACAGACCCAGAACTCTCTAGAGGAATTATATACCCCGTCTTGCCTTGGAATGCCTTGGTATCCCCGGGAAGAGCTGGAGAGTGTCACAGGGAAGAGGGATGCCTGTGTTACCTTTCTAGTCGCGACCTTGGGTAAGTGGAGGAAAATGGATGGATGGACAACTTTCCAGGTTCTGTCTCATATTATTATAGTACCATTCTTATACATATATAAGACAAATAACCTTTGTTCTTAGTTGACATGGTGTGCAGTGAGTTGACATTGTGTGTTGGTCAGGTGCAGTGGGTTTCACCTGTTCCCACCCAAAGAAAACCCATATCATCACTGTGAGAACATGTAATCCTCATACATAAAGGTCATTGGCTGAAATTTTAACTCAGAACCTTCTTGCTGTGAAACAACAGTGCAAACACTTAGACATCACACCATCTGAAGAGCTTAAGTTACAGTAATGTTTATATCACACATCAGATTGATGAACTGTGATCTCAGAGACCATGACTGTTGGTCCCAGTGAGGCTGATTTGAGTATTTCAAAAACTGCTGGTTTGAGTCTTTCCCTATTGTTTACACTGAATCGCACTAAAGAAATCATAACAAAGCAGTGAGCAACAGCTCTGCAGGCAGATATGGTTTCTGATGTTAAAGGTGGAGAAAGGAAAGGACAAGATTGACTCCAATAACCTCTCTTTAAAACCACAGTGAGTAGAAAAGCATATCAAAAAGGTGTGCAATAAGGCAAGCATTTAGGCAGATGGGTTACACAGCAAAGGCAAACAGAAATCTAATGATACAATCATAATTTGATATGATATTATTGTCACTTTAGTTATCAGATCAGAAAGCGTACATTAAAACAACCCTTTCCTTTCTGCCCTCTATAGCTCTCTCTCACCTAATTAGCCATCACCAGCTACATAATTATTTTAATGTATTTGATTGTACATGTTTCTTCGCAGATCAGCTACAGCTGGATCACTGGCTTGTTGACCTGTGGCTCTATAGTATTGTTTAATCAGATGAAGTTGGTTGAAACATTCATTGATTCATTTGTCGAACTGCTTAATCCTACTAGGGTCACGGAGAGGCTGTAGCCTATCTCAGCCAACTCTGGACGAAGGTGGGCTACACCCTGAACAGCCCACTAGTCTACTGGAGGGACAACACACACACACACACACACACACACACACACACAAATTACCATTGATACACACCTAGGGGCAGTTTGGAAAAGCCAAATAATGGATGTGATTGGACTACAGAAGGAAACCCAGGAGAACAATCAAATGCCATACAGAAATGCAAGACCTTCTTGCATTGAGGTGGACGTGCAAACCACTATACTACTGTGCCAGCCTTGGTTGAAACAGTAAACACATAATTTTGTAACTATGTCTCATCAAATGCGTACCTGGATCCATATCCCGTCCATGGGCCACCAGTTTATGACTCCTGGTTTAGAGTATTTCTTGAAGTACTTATAGTACCCTCTTGTTGCCATGTCCACCACATGATATCCAACTTGTACATTTGTTATTTGTCATGATATTGCTCTCTGAACCTCAGGTTTTCATGTGCTCAGTACAGTAGATAACAGAACATTGATGCTGCTACTCAGCCTCTGTCCTGTCATTTCATCTTTTTCACTCCCTGATGTTCATTTTCAAATAGCTTCATTAATATTAGATCACATTTCCTTTTACCTTGCTGTCATTCGAGGGATCACCATGGTGTTAGAACACAGGCACCACAGTGTCACTAGGTTATTTTAAGTGTTCACATTTTGTCTAGGGCTATTTATAAAAATGACATTTCCAGTAGCGGTGCAGTTGAAACAGCTTATATGATCATTAGTCTACATTAGATCACAAACCCACACAGTTCCATCAGTTTGGTCTAAACAGTCTGGAACCAGTGAGAAGTTCTCTCTCTTAAAAGAGACAGGAATTGGAATGTATAGGAAGTTTTCACTTCGGTTTTAGAAACATGTAAAAGTAAAGATGCTTTAATGTGTATATTTAGGCACTGCCTAAAAGCGTGGCTTCTGAGAGACATGTCTACTGATACGTGTCCAAGACTGGTGTTATAAGAGTAGTGTGGCTCCTTTAAGAGCTGAATCACTTTCAGTCCTGGAGAAAAGAAACGAAGTCTCCACTGTGTTTCCCATCTATGGTCTGCAGCGAAAGCAGGAAAGGTTAATGCTTTTCACTAGCTGATTTCCATGTTCATTTGTATCACCTGTCTTGTTAGTTTAATTTCATGAGTTCATGTTCTGCGATGGCCTGGCGAGCTGTCCAGGGTGTACCCCGCCCTCGCCCAGAGTCGGCTCAGATGGGCGCCAGCCTCCCCGCGACCCTAAGTAGGAATAAGCGGTTCAGAAGATGAATGAATGAATGAGTTCATGTTAATGGTTCATATTGTTTTGCTTGACAGAAGTTAGTCTGCCTACCTGAATTAGATTTTGTTTTTTTTATTCTGCACAAGTCTGATAGGGGGTGTATGAGCCCATTTTTGGGGTTCAGCTTCGTTATTAATAATAAATCTGTTTTTTATTGCTGCCCCTCCTTAAGCATGTCAGTAATACATAACAATCAATCAGCATCAACTTAGTGACACAGCAACCCTACTGGGTTTCCTGTCACGGGCACACACGGATATAGGTCAACCATCCAAGTCATGTTCCATACCTATTGTGCTCACTATTGTGCTTAGCTCTGTTAAAAGTTATTTAATTCAATGTTTTAAAAAAGAAATTAATATTTGGTATGAATTCCCTCTGCCTCTAAAACGGCGGCAGTTCTTTGATGTGCCTTGTCATGCAGTTTTGTGAGCAAATTAACTGGTAAATTATTTCAAGCACCATGCCACAATTCTTCTACTTTGGGGTGCAGACAGCCTAAGTGATGCCAAGATGTTTGGAAATCTAAAATGTGCTCTTTTCTAATGATGCACTGATGTGCAAAACATAAAATAAATATTAATATGAATACTAATTGTACCCTTCCACATACACACACACTCTCAAATGTCTAAATTGGCTCTGACTGAAAGTGGAAAAATTAATGACATCCGTCCCGCCCAGAGAGTATGATAATTTTTCGGCACCTTGTGCAGTGCTAAACCACATGAATAGACACATTTATCCGAAACTCCTAGTACTATTCAACAACCCATTTTACACTTACCTGCAACTCCCTATCTATGAGCAAGGTTACCAGGTCTGGTTTTCAAGCAAGGCCATTAGACAATTCTGTGGTGCAAAAAATATTAATAAAAAATAAATTAAATTAAAGGCATATTGGTGTGGTGGTTAGCATTTCTGCTTCACTGCAAGGTCCTTGGTCCCACTCATGGGCACATAGAGGTCATTTCTGTGTGGAGTATACATGTGAGTACTCACATGCTCCCGTAGGTTTCATCCAGGTGCTTCGGTTTCCTCCCACAGTCCTGAGATGGACTAGCAAGCTGTTCAGGGTGTAGCACGCATTTGCCTACAGTAAGCTGAGATAAGCTCTAGCGTCTCCGCAACCTTATTAGGATTATGTGGTTAGGCAGTTGACAGAATAAAAAGAAGATAAAGAAGCCCTGTTCTACTTTGGTGGGTTGTGGATATTACACTCCATTTGCATGTTAATATATGAGAACAAAAATGGCAGCATAATACAATCGTAATGCACATCCAAACAATCCCCTCATCAGCATTACCCAGCAAATTATATTTGTACTGGCACACGTGTGCCCCATGTGTGTTGTCCTCCATGTAGTTAGACCAACTCTTTAGTCCTTATGTTTATAATAAATGCCATTGTTATTCATATCATGTCCAAAGTTCATCAATCTGATAATTGTTGTTTTGCTGTTTAATTCCGGTGACACTGACTCAAAGCAATTACACAAGCTATTTTAGAAAGCTCACAGAGTTTTGTATTGATGTGTGTGCCAGAGTGTGGGTGGGCTTGGATGAATCTAGATTGTTAGTGGATGAACAGGGCTGTTATAAGCTACTGATTCTTTATCAGAGTCACTCCTGTGGATGAAAATGTGACCTGCTGCTTCATCTGTTTAAAAGGCATCTGTGGAAAACTGCTATTGGCCACTGACACCAGTTATGAAATTCCCATTACAAATATAGTTAAGGATGTAGGGACTATTTACCTTGATAATGAGTTAACTTTTAACACACTGGCAAAATTAAGTGCCTGCTTGTGAGAGATAAAGTTCCATAAACACCACTGGTGTTAATTTAACACTTCAGGTGTTGACTGAAGTGAGCAGAAAAGGTTATTCCATGCTATCCCTCTATCGCACCAGAGTGAGCCAGGATTATTTCAAGGGTAACTGAGGCTTGTAGCCTGAGGCTTTAAGCCTTGAGTTGAAAACCTGTTTGCGTTTGCTATCGCTCAGCCTATTCCCTGGCCATAACGTCACATGGAGCCGAGAGAAATTTAATGATGCACAGTGTGGCTTACCAAACTAAAAGTTGTATGACCATACTCATCACAGTAAACAAAAAGTGTTCAAATATTTTCATGAATTGTCCATCACAGCAAACAAATTAAAGGACTTAAGGAGATATTTACATGGACAGTCCTTATATAACACAAAAGTTAATCTACAGATCCATGTGTTTTACCTTAAATGGAGGTGATAGGCTATTTCTATTAACATGATTGTGGGGAGGCTAGAGCTTCTCTCAGCCGACTCTAGGAAAAGGCTGGGTACACCCTGAAGAGCTCAAAAGACCATTGCAGGGCCTACACACACAAAACCATTTACACTTAAATTTTTTTTCCCTGTTTTTTTTTTTTCTTTTTCCATAATTTAATTGTTGTTTAATTGTACCCAGTTCCTACCAGTCAAGTGTTGCCTCCCTATCACATATGACCACCACCAACCAGGGCGGGGTGTAAGCGTCACCCTTTGTGACATGACATTCTTTATGAACTGTGATTTCCAGGTTGATGGGAACGCACCTTGTCGGTGCGCCACTTGGGAGCCCCAAAACCATTCACTCTTACACTCACACCTAGAGGCAATTTGGAACAGCCAATTACCATAATGTACATGTAAACTCTGGGAGGAAACTGGAGTAATTGGGGAACCCACAGGAGCATGGAGAGAACATCCATACTCCAAACAGAAACGCCTTTGCTGAGCCAGCACCTTCTTGCTGTGAGGTGGATGTGCTAACCACTGTGTCACTGAGGCTTTTTCTTGCAAATTAGTTATGCAGGCTTTTATTTTCTTATGTATTTATTTGACTTTTCTTACATAATGTAAAGCAAGCTTTAAAATGGCAGCTTAAGCTAAGTCTGGCTAAAACTTTTTTTTTTAAATTTTCACTGTTTGGCGAGGACAATAGATGTTTAATAAATTCATCTAATTATATACTGTAGTCAAAACCCTGCCTTCTTCCTTGACACACAGTTTAAACACCAGTTGACCTCATCTGGCCCTTGGGTAATCATTGGGCCAAGTTCCCCAGGCTTTGAGACTTAAAGTAGCCCTGAGTGGGAGCAATTAAAACTTGGAAGTGCCAATTACACTTGAAGGTGTAATATACTCGTTATTACTAGCTCAACTGCCTTTGGCTCAATATTTGATCAACTCTGCTTGAGGGAGGGTTAAAGAGCAACTACTGATGTCAAAATATAGAGAAAGACTACACACCAGCTTTCCAGGCTGCAGGAAGATTCAAATTGTGTAAAGCAGTAACCTCAATAAAAAGCAAGCATTATTCAAAGACAAGCAACTTCATAGTTTCAGCAACAGCTTTGTGTCAGGTGTCCCCTCCCTAAAATCCGAGGTTAGTGTACTTCTGCTGATAAAATTATGTTGGTGTTTTTTTCAATATGATGTATTATTCGAGAATGATAATGAAGACAATAGAACTGTTAGCTGTATTAATCAAAAGTTTTCATTGTGGTAGAAAAGTAAAACTAAGAAATAGCATACTTCCCGACAGGGGCAGACTGTCGATGCTCTGGCTTGAACTCAAAACTTTCTGATCAGTAGTTGTACCAGTGCCCCAAATTGCTGTGCAGCATCAGCGCAGCTTAATAGACCCACAGTGTGGATCACACAGACTATTCATGCAGTGGTAGAAAAAGTCCCCAAAAATGAATAAATAGCAAATTAACAACCACCCCAAATACCTAACAAGCAACGGTTTTTTTTTGAGAATTCTTGAAATTGTTAAAAACAGTGCCTAAAATAGAGGCATATTGTTGGGGAAGTTGTGGCCTAATGTTTAGAGAAGCAGGTTTGGGAATGAAAGGGCCCAAATGTATGCAATATATGCGATTTCTGAACCAACAGGAAAAAAATTATTGTGGTGAAAGACTGAGCAGAACCTCCAAATTAACTTCACGGCTAAAGTGCTAGCCCCCAACTGCTTTCCGGGTGCCGTAATGTGGCTGCTCACTGCTTTGAGTGTGTTTGTGTGTGCACTCACTGTACATGCAAGGGTGTGCTTGCTATGGATGGGTTAAATGCTGAGCCAAATTTTCCTTGCTGGATGAATAAAGTGTATCAAAGACAAACTAACAAAAAATATCTAAAATATCTGTTTATTTAAGTGTGTGTTGGGCGCTTGGCTTAAACACTCAAGAAACACTTCTGATGTAAGCATTGGGCATTTTGGGGGAATAAAGGGTTTATTTTGTTTTTCATTTGATAAGTGTACCTGATAGTCTTCTTGAACTTTGTTTTTCTTGTTTAGCAACAAAACTATACCTTTCATTCTGCTTTTATTTCTATTGATTTCCCTCAGCATCATGTAAGATGTGATTCTGTCTTGTTGACAGTGAGCATTTGGTTTGATAGAGGGATCATCAGCATCATACATGTTTTCCAACATTTGCTGTTTGGATTTGGATAACATTTTCATTTAGCTGGATGAATTTGATAAATGATACAGATGGGCTCTTTGCTTTTTTTTTTGGAAAGATGGTAATGGGGCCTACAATCATTTATTGAACCACCTGTGATTAATTTACCACTTTTCATCGGTTTTATAAATTATTTCTCCTTTCCCGCCCTGTGTTATTTCCTGAACACATTTTCTAGATTCAGTGCTTTTCAGTGCATCTGAATTTTCCAGGCTTGTGGTACCTGATTTAGAGGCAATCTATGCATGCTAATTGCTGAAAGAAAAACATTTCAACAGTTTGATTACAAAGACATACCTCAAAACAGCAATCATAACACATATACCTCACTCCACTTGATGCAATATGCTGTTTGGTATAATTTCAGGCAAGTAGCAAATTAAAGTATGGGGGGTTTTTGTGTGTATTTGTGGGCGAGACATGATACTTAAGCTACATTTCCACATAACAGCCATCTGCATAAAAAAAAAAAGAAAAATGCTCATATTGGCATCATTAAAAAAAAGTGGAGCAATGTTTCCAGTTATTTGCTCAGTGGGCCGTGAGCTTATACCAGCTAGTCATCATTTATTGTTCTCTTTTATAGGTAATGATGTACATTTCCACTCACCACACTTAATGGTTCACTCCACTGGCCTCAACATCCCCTGATCTCTAGCTGTACATCAACTGGCCATGGGGTTTCAGACTTCACACGGCCAACATGCATATTTTATTTTTTAGGATGTGTGAAATATTGAGCTACCTCATCTGGATATTTTATTTTTAAGCCCATCAAGTATTTTCTGCAACAATATTGTATTAGTGGGTTAATCAAAACCACATGAGATGAGTAAAGGGCATAAACCAAACAATTGGTGGGCTTAAATCACTCATTTTAATCTAATATACAGTGTTGCTTGAAAGTTTGTGAGCCCCTTAGAGCTTTTTTATTACTGTATAATTATGACCTAAAACATAATTGGATCAAGTCATAAAAGTAGATTAAGAGAACCCAATTAAACAAAGATATTACACTTGGTCATTTATTTGTGGAAGAAAATTATACAAATCATCTCCTTTCAGCACCTACTAGCTTGCCATCAAATAATCCTCTACCCCTTACAGTGTAGTATCCGACTCCCATTTTCTGTGTTTGCACTCTTAGCACACTCAGTTTCTCCCTACTGACTGTCGCTTCTTCTGAACACCAGGTAACTAGACTTCTTTTAAAGTTGATGTGCAATGACATTTGATGTATCTGAGCTGCCACGTGATATATGCATCCATACATCCCATAATTCAATGTGAAATACCTGATATATCACTAAATTAAAATTATTACAGGATTTGCAGGGTGACTGGCATTATAAATAGAAAAAAGCCTTTATCAAAACATATATTAAGACAATGAATTCCCACGGTGGCATGGTGGCACAGTGGTTAACATGGTCACCTCAAAGCAAGAAGGTTCGGGTTCGATTTCCGGCACAGGGCGTTTCTGTGCGGAGTTTATATGTTATCTCCATGCAAGTGTGAGTTTCCTCCGGGTACTCCGGTTTCCTCCTCCAGTCCAAAAAACATGAACAGTAGGCTGATTGGCTGTTACAAATTGCCCCTAGGTTTAAGTATGAGTGTGTGTGTTGGCCCTGGAGTAGCAGACATGTCGAGATATCCAGGATGTACCTCGCCCAAAGTCGCCTGAGATGGGCGCAAACCTCCCCCCAACACTAATTAGGATTAAGCGCCTTAGAAAACCCACTTGTGCATCATGTATGAACAAGTCAGGGGCTTCGGGTAATGCTCACATCATTGCATAGCCTGTCTGGCACCAAAAACCATGTTACCTAGATCACACTTTCCCCAAATTCTAATGTTTGATGTGAAAGTTACCTGAAGCTAGTTATGTGAAGACTGCAGCTAGACTATTGTAACATTTTCAACAAGTAGTGTATGTTAAACCCCCCCCCCCCATGTTTGTCTATGTAGGCCAGCAGCTGTTATTGCATCTTTTTATCTTTCAATAAGGATGTTTCTCTTTTCCACTATCGGCATCCTCGTTGTCAATTGTTTTGAGGGCCATTTTCATAATTGAGCATTTCTCTCAGTCTTGCACTTCAGTTCCCTAGAATATTTCTTCTTGTCTCTTCTCATTTATCACAAAGTAATACATTTATTATTTTGTATATGTTGTTTTCTTTTTTTCTTCTTTTTTTTGCCCTCCACAATAGATTATGGTTGTATGAAAGCAGCTTAGTGAATGCAATTGAATGTTTTTCACTAGGGTTTATAAATGTTATAACATTACTCACTAAATTTGATTCCTTTTACTGTGATTTTGTAATGCTGGAAAGTCTGAAATTTTATTTGTGTTAAACGTTCATAGATCTGTTATATAACACACACACAACTGTGCATACGCACATTAGAGAGACACCAGCTGGCAAGTGGTCATTATTGTTTGTGTACCTTCAGTGTTTGGTCAAAATTGAATCTGAGACTATATGAGAAAAAAACAGGAGCCTGGCTTTTAAGTATCTTTTGGCTTCATTCCTCATGTTAACCGAGAAGCAACTGAATTCAACAAAGCAAACAACAAAGAAAGCAACAGAGTTTTGTCAGACTTATCATAATCACATTTATTTGTTAATCTGTCTGTTTTCTTTGTCTGTTTGTATCTGAACCAGATCCTGACCACAGCCATGCAAGGATTTTCACCAAACTTGACAGGGACACTACCCTACCTGAGTTCCAGAGATGATTAGATTTTGGGATGTCAAGGTCAGAATAAGGTCACAAATTTTTGGAGATAGATATCCCATTATTAATTTGCCGAGCTGCTAAATCCTACTTGGGTCATGGGAAGGCTGAAACCTCTCTCAGCAAACTCAAATGCAGAGTACATCCTGAACAGCTCGCCAATCCATCGCAGGGCAACACAACCAATTACATGTCTTTGGAGTGTGGAAGGAGACCAGAGCACGTGGAGGAAGCCAGGTTTAGGGTTAGAGTTAGGGTTGGGGTTAGGGTTACCCTAACCCTTGGATAGCACTGTTGCCTCATATGTTCACCTCTGGGTTTGAACTTGGCAGATGACTGGAACCATTCTTGCCATGGCTGCATGGGTTATATCTGTGTACTCCAGTTTTCTTCCCACAGTGCAATGGCAAGCATAATGGGTCATATCAGGTGTGAATGTGGATGTTTGGATGTTTTTCTGGTGGTCAGGGTTTTATATTCTGATAAACTCTGGGTATAGCAATTTATCTTCCTCTACCCTGCTGTGTTTGTGTTTGTTTACCCAGCTCTCAGCTACCATCCTCCTATTTATTCCTATTTCCCAAACCCAAAGCGCTGTATTGAGTTCATTTTGTTGAAACTAACAAAATTGATGAAGTCTCATACTCTCTAATAAACTCATACACTCCCCATAGATGTCTTTTTATACAATCAAAAATTGAATGCAGGTGTGCTGTAGGTTTTCCAATGCACATCTTACTGCAGAATTTGAGCCAATATAATGCTAATACTAAAGATGTTGAGGAAAAATCTGACCAATGATTAAGTACCAGTAATTCTTGTTAGCATTGGCAACAAGGTGAACTAGAAATTTCCCCTTTCGCATTATGCTTCAAAGCTGAGTGAGATAAAGATTGACAAACTGAATGCAGTTAAGAGATAATATTTAAGCACCATTGATGTTAATATGATTTACATAAGGAATGACTTTTACTCTTTCAGCACATCAATATCAGAAGATCCCTTTGCTCTCATCAAAAAACGTTGTCTGAAATCTATAATTAGGAATGAATCTTACAGTGTACGTTTTACAATCCTAGCTCTTGATCTTATTATCAATTCACATTGGGCAACGAATACTGCTAAAGGCAGTGTCTTGCAAAGCTTAAATGCAGATTTTTATTGTGTTCTCAGTCTTTTTGGGGCTCATTGTTTGTACTTACTATTTTCCGTGTTCTTTTGAGTTGTCTTTGAGTTGATCCTGGTGCTAAATGACAAATCCATATCCATATATATATGTCTATATCCCGAGAAAATAAAGGACGCGTCTGTGTTCTGTTAAAGTTAATTTATTCTTTCATTTACTTTCTTAGCTGCTTAATCCTAATTAGGGTCACGGGGAGGCTGGCGCCTATCTTTGCCGACTCTGGGCAAGGGCGGGATACACCCTGGACAGGTCGCCAGGTCAACACACACATACAACCATTCAGACTCACACTCACACCTAGGGGTGATTTGGAACAGCCAATTAGCCTACTCTGCATGTTTTTGGACTGTGGGAGGAAACCAGAGTACCAGGAGGAAACTCACGCAAGCACTGGGAGAACATGCAAACTCCACACAGGATTTTTATTTATTATTATTATTATTTCCTTTGGCTTTCTCCTTTATGTAGTCTAATTGTGGCTAGTTCACACCCACCAGTCAGCATTCCCTCATCATACGACAGCAAGAGGATGGTGATGAGTAACACATGCTTCCTCTGAGATACATTTCAGCATGTTGTTAGAGTCTTATCCACACCAGGGAACAGGATCAGAATGCTAAGTGATGCTCATCCACAGTTAAGAGCAGGATCTGCATTTTGATTGATTTTCATCTCATTATCAGCAATTATCATGAGTGCTATTTGATATTGTCTCTGAGTATGCATGATTATGATGTGTTATGAAACCTCATGATAACTTTGATATACAGCTTTTAGTAATTTTGATGGCAATCATGGTAGTTGTCCGTCCCAAAAAAATGAAGTTCAACTGAAGCTATCTGTTACTGTGGTTCCAAGACTGAGCAGGGACTGCCAGGCTGCATGCATCAATCGTGTAGCTTAGTGTTGTGATGGGGTAATGGCATTTTATAGTCTACTGGTGTGGAGTGACATTCACAAGATGACAGCTTTATTATTGGTACTTGTCAAGGAAACAAGAAAATGAGAATACTTTATGCGCCTTAATTGTTGCTGAATGTAAACATGATTTTAAAATTTCTATTTGGTCAACATCACGTCTCACTTGATTTATCATTTTCCACACCGTATAGTACAGACTATAATGTTGCATGGCATCAGTTCATCAGATGAAAAGAGTCCATTGGTTATCGGAGTATGATCATTTGGGTAGCATGTTTATACTTTTGATAAAACAGCCAATTTAGTAGTTCTGTTGGTGTTGTTATATATTGACTTTTAGATTTATTTTGACTATTACGACCAAAAATATGATATTTTGACCTAATGGGCACATAAGGCTAATTTCATCTGACCTATGGGAGGATGTTATTGTGGTTGTGGCAGGTGCTGAGTTTTGACTGATTGGTTACATGTACTGTTATTCATTGTCTCTGTCTGGGTGTCTTGATCTCTGTTTGGATGACAACCTTGATATGGAGACTGAGCCAGCCAGTAGCATGTGCCATGGTCACACATTCAAGCCGTAGGGTATCGGAAATAACCAGCAAGTCATCCAGGAGATTATGATTCAAAGTAGAGGAGTCACATTACTGCCAATGAGATTTAGAGAGAGTGAGAGAGAGAAAGAAAGAGAGAGAGGGAGACATAGTGAAATGGTGAATGAATAGCACATTCATTAGAGTTATCATTTATTCATCTGTTCATGTTTCATTAAAACAATTTGCAATCAGACAGGCTGCAGAGATCAGCTAGCCAAGAAACTTGAGAAACCATAGGAACAAAAATCACTGGCATCATACCGATATTATTGATGTTTATGGAAGCACTGAAGGTTAAGGAAGGAGGAATATTTTTTTTTTTTAAATCTGCCTGAATGCTTCTTCACGAATTGGACTTTTATACATTTATTCGGTCGGCAATCCATCAGAATTAAATTTCCATATTTAATTAAATCTTTTTTCTTCACTTACTTACAAAATACATTTACACCATTTGACAGACACCCTTATCCAGAGTGACTTACATTCATCATTTTTATACATCTGAGCAGTTGAGGGTTAAGAGACTTGCTCAAGGACCCAACAATGGCAGCTTGGTGATACTAGGGGTTGAACCACCCCCCACACCCACAGCACAGTAATCCACAGCCTTAACCACTGTCCCAGCACCACCCATAAATACAAAGCATAGCAAGTATGGCCATAACCAGCTTTGATGATGTGGAAGTCCAAATCCTACAAAAAGGTAACATAACAAATCATTCATTTATCTTTTTGTTCATTTGCCGAGCCACTTTATCCTACTACGATCACAGGGGCAATGTGAGCTCACCAGTCCATCACAGGAGCAATAGACACACACAACCATTTATACTCACACTCACACCTGTGGGCTATTTGGAACTGCCAATTAGCCTAATGTCCTTGGACTATGGGAGGAAAGTGGGGTACCCAGAGGAAATCCACATGCAAACTCCACACAAAAATGGCTGAGCCGAGCCCAGGACCTTCTTGATGTGAAGCAGACATGCTAACCACTACACCACCATGCCACCCTAACTTCTATTGGGAAATATTAAATTGATTTCAAAATATACAACATATTTTCACTTGATTAGATTTCATTTCTTGAGATAAATGAGATATGAGAAATTAGTAGCTGATAAATTACTCGTTAATGCAGTGTTGGCCATGGTGTGGGCAATGTTAGCTCAGAGGTTAATGCTCTGGGTTAGGGGTGATCACACTAGTGGTGCAATAGAAAAGTGACTAACACAAATGGCAATTCGCAGTTGTCGCTTTTTATTAAAAATATTTGCCTTGCGACATTCGTGGCATCGCATTTTGGTTGTGGTTTGTGAACTCATCAAAAAAATTCAAATGTTTGAAAAAAAAAAAAAACAAGACATTGACATTCATATTTTCTATGCATTTTGTTCGCACTAATATTGCATGAATTAAAAGCGAAAGGTTTGAAAAATGAGACTGATTTATGACAGTAATTTTTTTCACGCTTACCATTCGCAAATTACTCACAAATCAGTCACAAATTATTGCACAGTGTATCTGCTTCCATGTGGAGTTGCAAATCATCTTGATGCAATTTTCTAAATTTAAAAAAATTGCAAAAAATATCAATTCATATCAGTTGCTTTTCTGTTGCAGCTCTGGTGTAATCACTCCCTTACTGTTCAGAAGGTTTCAAGCTGCAGTACCATGAAGCTGCCACTGATGGGACCTTGAACAAGATACATAACTCAAATGCTAAGTTATAAATGAGATAAAAATGCAAGTTGCTCTGGCAAATGCTGTAAATACTAATGTGGTCCTTAGAAAAATCTCAAAAATTTACATTTTTTCCCCCATATGGTCACATTCTTGTAATAAACTAATGAAACTTTAAATAAAAAGACCTCTTACTGGAAGCAGAAACTTTCCTTCCTATCAAGGTGATGTAAAAAAACATTAAAGTCTATAAGTATTTTAAAGTAATTAAAGTATTGTCATTTTATTCACTGGTAACTTTATGTGGTTCCTTTGTGTCCTTGTAAGCTTTTGTCTCTCCATGTAACTGCATGAACATTTTTATAATTTCCTTTACATTTAATATTGAATTTGTTAAAAGATTATACACACATCATCCACCTACAATCATCCTAGCAGACAACTTTCCTCAGCTAAAATACTGAGTTGAACCTTTACATACTGATTTTACATTTAGCTTTTCTAACTTTTCCAAGATATATATATATATATATATATATGATGTACTGGTTTAGTCACAAGACACCCAGCATTCTGCTGCAGTGAAGAAATGTGCTGACAACAGTGAGCTTAAACTGCACTTAGAAATACACTCCAGCATTATGACTCAGGTTTGAGATGCCAATATTTCCATTAAACCTGTACTAGATGTCAGGAAAATGTCACTAAGCTAGTAGTTTTACAAGCCTGAGTAGATGAAGCTGAGTTGATCTGAATAGTGGAGAGGAGCGTTTCTTTCTCTAATAGCAGACACATCTGCTGTGTGGAGCACCAGGGCCTGACCTTTAACAAGCAGTATTAGCATAAGAGCTTGTATGAGTTCAGCCTCTGATCTGATGTGTCACGATGCTGCTCTTCTACACTGTAGGTGGACTAGATTAACGAATGAGTTCCCCAGGGTTGATTAGCAAATCAAGCTTCAAGGCATAGTCACTTTGGAAGATAATACAGTATTAAAAGTTATTTCATGCATTGTGGTGTAATATATATATATTTTTTTCTTTTGCTTGTTCGTGGGTTGGGTCGTGGGTTGGGTCGCAGGGGCAGCAGCCTAAGCCTAAGCAGTGAGGTTCAGACGTTCCTTTCCCCAGCCACTTCCTCCAACTCTTCCGGGGGGATGCCAACGCATGAGGGGAGGCCTTCGGGAGGCATTCTAATCAGATGCCCTAGACACCTCAACTGGCTCTTCTCAACATGATGAAGTAGCAGTTCTACTCTGAGCTCCTCCCGGATGACAGAACTTCTCACCCTATCTCTAAGGGAGAGACCTGCCACCCTGCGAAGAAAACTCATTTCAGCCGCTTGTATTCGCGATATTGTTCTTTCGGTCACTACCCAAAGCTCGTGACCATAGGTGAGGGTAGGAACATAAATTGACTGGTAAATTAAGAGCTTTGCCCTCCGGCTCAGCTCCCTCTTCACCACGCTTTACAGGAGAGGCTGCACCGATCCGCCTGTCAATCTCTTGCTCCATTCTTTCCTCACAAGACCCCAAGATACTTGAACTCCTCCACTTGGGGCAGGACCTCTTTACAGACCCGGAGGGTGCATTCCACCCTTTTCCAGATGAGAACCATGGCCTAGGACTTGGAGGTGCTGATTCTCATCCCGGTCAGCTCACACTCAGCTTTGAATCGCTCCAGCAAGAGCTGAAGGTCCTGGCTCGATGAAGCCAAAAGGACAACGTCATCTGCAAAAAAGCAGAGACGAGATCCTATGGCCACCAAACCAGAACCCCTCAACACTTTGGCTGTGCTGTGCCAATAAGTATTTGGTCACCTACAAACAAGCACGATTTCTGCCTCTCTGTCCTCCACTTGTTACCTGTATTAATGGCACCTGTTTGAACTCATTATCAGTATAAAACTGTCCACAACCTCAAAAAGTCAGACTCCAAACTCCACGATGGCCAAGAACAAAGAGCTGTCAAAGGACACCAGAAACAAACTTGTAGACCTGCACCAGGCTGGCAAGACTGAATCTGCAATAGGTAAGCAGCTTGGTGTGAAGAAATCAACTGTGGGA